>ML781544.1:46982-102632 GCA_009831015.1 Picea engelmannii
CACAGACAACTTATGCGTATAAATCACTTCTTACCGTTCTTTGTCTGTTCTGTAATTCTTCTCTTTCTCTGTCCACCCAGCAAGTCTCCTCTGCATCGCATTTTTCTATCATTCTGCTCTTCTTCTGCTTGCTCTATCGTTCTTCTCTGCTTCTGCTCTATTGTTCTGCAATTCTTCTCTTCCTTCACAAGTCTGCTCTGCATCACGTTCTTTTGTCATTCTGTTCTTCTTCCCCTTTGCCTGTCATTAAATTTCATGCTCAACATATTCTCCTTTCTCCTTTCTAATTGTTTCGTTCTTTTTCCATTCAGAACAGCCAACCCAATTCAGTCTCACTCATTTTCTTTTATACACGATTCCTTGACGATTCCACTTCCCCTTCCAATGGGAAATCCGAGGACATCTGTCTTGGCAACTGAAATGCTAACCAATTCGTCATCATGAGTCCATTTCACTTAACGGATTCATAACTGAAGCGTTAATGTGTGAGAAAGAACAACAACCCTCCGATCAATACTTGATCCAACGGTTCAGATCCCATCGAGATTTCACTCATCGTGATTTCGACACTTTTGGCGTTCACAGTTTTAGTCACTTACAAATCCCCTGACCAAGGGCTGTGACCACAGCCTTATGTCTCTCTATCGGGTTTTTGGCCTTTCCCGAGCTTTAGCCCCTTCCGGCTACACAATGGTCCATGTGACCAGTTATCATGTGACTGTCACCATACCTCTTGTCGGGGTTTCGGGGTTTCGTACTTCCTGATGTCGAGAGTTTCTCACCTCTCCAATCCCTGATTACCGATGCACCCATTTCCACACGCTAGCCCTGCTGGCTATAGCCCTTGGCCCATAATACCATCAACACATGACCTCGGTCAAACCTCTCATCAGGGTTTCGGCGTTTTAGATGTCATCATACACATGTCTATAGAATTCCCGATCCCCGATTCTCCGATGATGGAGATCAACGGTCCAGATCTCATTCTTATCCAATGGCTGTGATTACATCGCAAAATCGCATATCGCGATTTCAGAGTTTCTGTTGCAGTGTGTTCTTGACATATCAAAGTCCCAATCGCCGATGCCTCTGCTGACGTCACATGTGGTTTGGCACGTGTTAGATCTTGCCACGTGTCACTCTGATTCGTGAATTGTATGTGCCTGAAGTGTTAGATCTGTTTGACACTTGTCATTCCCTGTTTGTGCCACGTGTCCCTGGGTGACGTGGTCTACCGTCGTGAGTTGGATCAACAGTCTAGATCTCATGTTGATCTGACGGTGCATATTCAGTCGGGATTTCGCATATCGCAAAATCAGGATTTTCGTTGCATTGTATTCTTTGCATATTGAAACGTCGATCCCCGAAACTCCGATGAAGCCTCCTGTCTACAAGTGGATGGTCCCGATCTCTTCTTGATTTAACGGCTGCGATCAAATCGCGAAATCGCATATCACGATTTTGGGGTTTTCGTTGTCGAGTGAACTAGGCATTTCAAAGTCCCGATCCCTGAATCTCCGATGACTTATTTCCCTCGGAACTTCTGCAAATCTGACAGTTGTCTACCTTTCAAGAAATTTGAATGGGATCCAACGGTCACTAGATCGCTGTCTTCCTTCTTCTCTGCAAACTCTTGTTGCGCGTTTTTTCTTCAATACTGTTCCTCCTGAGCTTTTTACGTTCGAATCCCCAAGGGGTTTTATCCTTCATACCCTGCCATCTCTGTTGTTGCCATCAATGAAAACAACCATCAACACACATTCGTTGCTTGTTCAATATTTGCCAACATGACATAGAACCCTCATTCCTACTCTAGAAGTGTCGTAATTAGGTGGTAGATCCTACCTATACATGGATTCCCTAGGGAGAACCTTCATGCACTTTGGAATTCATGTTATCAGTAATGACTATAGGCTCGAGAGTCCTTATTAGCCCTATAATGATTACGATATTAAGCATCATATGTTTGATGTACGATCATTCTTGGCCTTACCCTCGAGACTCCAAAATGAGAACGCTTTGTTGTCTTTCAAGCTCACTTTAGAATTTTAAAGTAATATCCGACGAGACTATATTTATTATTTTTTATCTTGTCTGGATTAAATGAGAAAAGTAGCCCCTTGGAGTCTTCTTTAATCCCTTTTCAGACTCTCTAAACATGAAAATATTTTCGAGTGGACTTGTTTCCCTTCATGCTTGCCAAACTCAAATTTGAAGGCATATCTGTCCGACTGTAGTTTACCCCTATTTTGGTCTAGACGATTAATTTCATGAATAAAGGTATGCTCTAGGAACTTCAGTTCACTAGAAGAGTATTCTCAAGCATAAGTTTAACCCCTTTTCAGGCCTGAGAGACTAAATCTTCGAAAAAGGAAAATTCTCCTTGGTTTTGGTTTATCCCCTTTTTCAGACCTTCGAGATTACTTACAAAAAAGGAACCCCCTAGAGTCCATAGTTAAGATATTTTCAAACTCCCTAAAATTGAAAAGATCATCGAGTGACCTTGTTCTTTCACACTCGTTAAATTGTTCCAGAAGAACATCTACTGGAATGAGTTTAACCCTTTTTCCATCATGTAGATTATAGCAGAAAAAGGTTTGCCTTAGGATATTCATCTCATCGGGAGAGTTCTCCTCAGTTACTTTTATAGTTTTTCGAGCTAACGAGACTAAACTTAGAAAAAGGTTGTGAGTCCATAGTTAAGCTCTTTTCAGAGTCCTTAAAATTGAAAATATTGCCGAGTTATATTGTCTTTGTCATACTTGTTAAAACGATTTTGAATATATGTCTTTTCGGTGAAAGTTTAACCCTTTTTCGAATTGACTAGACTATCTCCGAAAAAGGTTATCCCCAAATTCTTCTTTTATTTTTTTTTCAGACTCTCTAAACATGAAAAAACTATCGATCTTACCTTATCTGGCCTCGTTAAAATTACATGGAAGGGGTCTGATTGTGTCTTGCTTAATCACATTTTCATTTTTGTGTCGTTGGCCTAATGTCAGCTCCATGTTTCTCTCAATTGAATCTTTGAAGCATGCCTTATATGCAAGCCTTGCATCACTTCTGGCCTCTGCGACCTGACACCTTGACCCATGGAGGATTTTTTCCCCAAGTGTCATTTTCCTGCACATGTCTCCTTGCCCTAAGAATTAGTATGTTCCTTGCACTTGGAACTAGTATTATTTTTTGCGACACTCGTTCCTCCTTTGTAACGTAGCATTATTTTATTCTTTTTCAAGCTCTTAAAAAATTGAAAAAGACAAAAAATTCAAATATTCCAAAAAGCGGAGATAGGAAATATGTATTATTTTTTCAACAATAGAAAGAATTGCCCTTGGAAAAAGAACATCCTTTCATTTGTTTGTCAAGTATTGGGATGTAGTATGACCTTATGAAGTTTTTCTCACTACATAGATTTGTGTCCTCCTCCATTTGGTTACTCTTCTAAACACATGGAAAGTTTGTGTTGCCTCCTGCATCGTGAACTTATGTCAATGTCATGCTGCCTAAGTTTGATCATCTTTCATGCCTTACTCCAAGGGAAGTTTCACTCAACCTGAGTCAACCTTTCTACAATTTGTCTCTTTACCTTCAAGAGTTGGCCATTCCGAGATTCCAGTCAAGCCCAGATTCAAAATTGACGAAGTTCTCTACCTAATCATCAAGATCCTCATGTATTTTCCTGATGATTCATCGAAGACCTCAAGGTGGTGATTTATACACTCTCATTGTACTCCTACCTAAGTTTTGAAGATATTGAACTTATTTCTCGATCTCTGAAGGCCTCATCTCCAGCCATCAGGCATCACTAGCTTCTCGAAGATGAATACTATATTTTTATATCTTCGATTGATTTTGAGATGTAGATCCATTGTGTATTCCTCGCAGATACACTTTATATAGTTATATGACATGGATATGGAGTGTATTTGATTGGAAACCATGATTTACTTCATCCATAGCATGTGTATGCCCGCCTGAGAGAGACAATTGTTTTTTTTCGTATGTCTCCTCCCGAACTCTCGTACTAGGCTCACTCGATTTCGTACATTGGTGAAGATATTGTAATGTATTTTGGACATCAGTATCTCTTATGAAATCACACATTAGAGGGCATCTTTTATATCCCTAAAATTCCCTACTCATGCATACATGGCCTTGTCCCTCTTACTTTCATATTGTTCCAAAGCACTGCTGAGAAGATCTTCTTAAAAAACTATTTTTTAGAAGATGTACATTCCCTAAACCATTATATCCTACATAAATATGCTTGTTGCACCACCAAATCTAGTGTACATATTCTTGTTGCACCATTACATCCCACGTATGCTTGCAAAAGTTTCAAAAAATAAAAAGTTGCAAGGAATTCGTTGAAATTCATGGGCTATTGGAAGTTTCCCAACTAATCCACCTGTTATAGCCCATCACCCAATGGAATAAACATCCTTTTGTCATATAAAAGGAGGTGTTGGGGTCTTATTTCAAATCCAAGCATAAGAATAGTGAAAATCTACCCAATTTCACTTGCCCTCCTTGCCCAATATTTGGTTACCTTTGTGAGATATTGCCTGAGCATTCCTTCATTAGCCACTTCTTCGTCCATTCAACCCATTCCCTTCCATTTAGTTGATTTGAAGGTTGAGAGAAGAATTTCATTCAAGGTGCACTTGGAGCATGGTAAAGAGGAGCCCAGACCAGGTTCGCGGAATGGTGGCCGAAACAAATGGTAAAGTATAATATTTGTATGATGAATAAAAGAATCACATTTTCCTGTCCCAAATGATGGTGTTTTGAGTATTTTTATTGATTTATACTTAGCATTTAATATCTAACCCTAAATCAAAAATATAATAGCATTCTTGTAGTCCTTGTTTTCCTATGTTTGGATGTAGGTCAGCCTTGGGAGGAGACATGTTGTCAGTGGAACTACCAAGCTTGAGGAGATCATCACCAAATGTGGGATCAAAGGTATAGTTACTCCATTTATTCTATATTTTATTTCTTTACATTAGTTTTTGTATGTTTTGGGTAGAGTATAATTGATTGACTTTTAGACTTTTATTCTCTCTATCGACATCTTGAACCCTAGTGTAGTTAAAGGGGGGGTTTCCCTGCTAGTAGAATTGGTGACCATACTGGGGATTGCCTCTAGGGTTTTTAGGGGATTTTGGGTTGTTTGATTGGATTGTTCTCCTTTCAAGTTTTCTAAGTCTATCAAGGGATTATGGTCACCTCTAGGGTGTATACCAGTTTCCCTACCTTGTAAGACTTCCTGTTCTTTTATTTTTTTTGAAGGGATACAGAGGTCTACGTGCCTTATCTTGGGTTAGCCCACATACATACTCACTATGTTCACTAAACAACCTGCGTACATATGCAGGCTGCTAAAGAAACAACCTGCTTCTATGTTTCATGAAAGTTTGTAAAAAATAGAGGGAGTTTTCCTCTTTCCTGATTAAAGTTCGCACTTCTCAAGGATTTAGTGGATTAGTCCAGAGTCTCTGTTTGTGTCTATATCCTAAATATAGGTTTCAATTTACTTGTTTTTCTTGTTATTCTTGTATTTACCCTTTAAAAAGGTTTTAAGCCAGTTGTTGAGTTGTAGATATGCATTATTGGTTTCTTGATTTAATCCCTATGATATGTAGTGGGATAAAGGTATTTTCCATTCTTGTTTCAGTTTTCTTTTTATCCTTTTTTCTTGCTTTGAAAAAAGAAAAATATTTGCTTCATTTTTCATCTTGAAAGAAATTTAAAAAAAAAAAATCATTTCAGTTTGGTAAAGTAGTTACAGCTGATTATTTGCAAAAAGGAAAAAGAGTTTGTCTTTCAACTTCTTTTTCTATTTCTTGAAACATAAGTATCTTGTAGTCAAGTGAAATAAAGTTTTAGGTTTTCTTTACAAGATCTTGAAAAGTTAGTTAAGAAAAGTTGAGTTTACAAAGAGTTAGTTATAAATCTTTCCTTTTAAATTTCGAAGTAATTTTTCTTTCAAGTGATTTAATTGTCTCCTCTTTTTCGTCTCTTTACAACACCATTAGTTTCACTACTGTACCTTATGAGTAAATCAATACTTCAAAAAGAATTCTTAATCTAAAATACACTAGACTTTTCTATTTGTAGGGTTCAGAAACTAGTTTAGGGTTTTTGGGCCTTGAATTAGGTTGGAGAGGAAACATTTCAAGGTCATTAAATCAAACATTGGAGTTTGAGTTAGGGAGTTCTTGAGTACAATGTCGTAAAATTTATCTGGGACTCCCCTCTAACACAAGAGATAAAGACGAGGTTGCGTGAGGAAAGGAAACGAAGATAACTTCTCCAAAGACAGACCATATGTAGTGGGTAACACATCTTGAGGGTCTATCTCAGGAGTAATACTGACTGAATTTTCCTACAGAGCTTCGTGGACCTCAAATCCATTCACAATCCTCTGTTTTCTTCCAGACCATTTTATTTTGATACCCTTGATAAGCTTCACACTTGTTATCCTTCTCATTGTAATCCACTTGACTGTCGACTATACCCGCCTGGTGACTGATTGCTAGTTGGAAAGTTAGTTTCCTATATTCTAGGGACCTACATGGGTGACTATGAGGGTATAATGTGGTACTTGGAGTAGACGTCAGGTCACGCTTCCCAGAGTATACCTGAAGTGTGCTTTTGTATTTGAGTTGTACTTACACTGGTTAGTTTCTCTAGTGTTGATTAGTGTAACTGTCCTTCCTACTAGATAATCAACTACTTGATTTGTCTTTCAGAAACAATTTGATTGGTACTTGGTGTTAAAACGCTATTTAATCCTTACTGTGTCGGTTGATCATTTCACAAGGTGGAAGATCAACATATTCGTCAGTCGTGAAGGCTTCAGGGCTTGTTACCGGTTACATTGTAGCCACCTCCACCACCCTTATGGAGAAGAATTTACCAAGAAGGTTCATTCGAAGCGATTGGGCCACAGGAAACTGAGCCCAAGCCTACTTCGTGAGGATACTATTCAACTATGGAGGAACCAACCATTTATGACCTTGAGGCAGAATCTCTCGGTCCATCCAACCCTTCGATTACTGACTTGTCGACGTCCATATTGATTTAGTTTGTCCCTCCTAAGGTGACACATTCTAAGTGCCAGCTAGTCCTATAAGAGAGAATGGAAGAGAATGTTTCTACTTCATCTAGGAGCCCTCATACTCCCATTACGGCTACAACCGCAGAGGGAATCCTACATCGTCTCCCATCTTTTCCAGTCCGGACCACAGTGGTCTTGACTCCCTCAACTCTAGGTAGTGGTGTGATACCGTTATCAGTTTTGACCACTACTTTGTTTACTTAGATTTCTACGAGCCCACCCTTATCATCTGAGATTCCTAACTTTTATTCCAATTATGTTATTACCTACACCACCTTGCAGACCATGGGTTTGGGGCCAGTGAGCTCAAACGCTCACATGAAAGGGCCAACCAGGGGTGCTTTAGTCCCCTTTTATGCTATCCCTTACGGTGTGGGTAATATACTTCCTCCGTCCCCCTCGCTTGGTGGTGATTTCCAAGAACCAATCGGGCCAAATGATAATTATATCTTGTTTGGAGCAGGCAGTTAGGACCTTTTTCTTATACAACATTGCTGGGATCTATTTTGTTCTCTTTTTTTGATGCATTTGGAAACAACACTTTTTCTTTGGATGCTATATCAGCTAGGAGAAACCCCAATTTTGGGAAACAAAACCACGTGCATAGTACTATTCCTTCACAGGGAGCGACAACTAGAGTTTTCTCCACTCAGGGTCTTTGGAATCCTTGGCATGGATCAGTTCCCTTGCAAGTGATGTCGGTCAAGGGAAACCCCTTCCATGATCAATAAAACCATGGGTCGGGCTCTATACCTATGCCCGTCGAATTGGTTGGGGGAATACACTTCCAAAATCCTTGGAACATAATGCAGGGAGAAATCCCCACACAAGATTTTTCATGCAATTACGAGAGTCAACCGATGATACCCCAATAGACGCAGTTACCCTATGTTGGTCAAGGCCATGGTTTTTACCAGAAACCTTGCCAATAGTTCAACTTTTCCTGGAAACCTAGTGCCATTCAAACTCAAGGACCCTCTTTTCTTGTAAATAGTACACAACCTAAACTACCATTTCTGGAAAATCTACATCTGTCAAACTTGTCGAGATTACAGAACGACCCAATTTTTAACGATCCATGTTGGCCCCCCATGCCGACTAAGTTTCCCTCAGATATTCTGAAATTTGTAGGCAAGCCTGGTGAAGATCGAGGTGATCATGTGACCACTTTTCATCTATGGTTCTCACCAAAATCACTGAGGGACGAATCCATCCAGTTGTACCTTTTTCAACACACTCTTATAGGGGGTGTTGAAAAATGGTATGTTGATCTCGACCACTTGAGGTACTCTTGCTTCAATGAATTGGCGATAGTCCTCTTGAACCATTCCCAGTTACCTGTGAGATATGATGCCGACACCGAATTGCTAGCCAAATTTGAGAAAACCAAAGCCAAACATATATCTGATCATATCCGAGAATGGCAATGTCGAAAGAGCTTAATTAAGGTCCAGATCCCTCCTTCTTTCTTGCTTGAGTGGTTCCTGAAGTCTTTGGTGCCGTACATATCCAAGGACGTAGTGACTTCTAGAGTGTTTTCAGAAAAGGAGGTGATTACGAGAGTGAAACAACTTGAATTTATCTACTCTCAGTTCGACATGCTCTATGAGATTTTCCCATATGCGCCATGGTCTATTACCAATAAGGCCAAGAAAAATTATGGACCCTATTGTTCCTAAGTTTATACCAAGGCTTGAAATATAATGTCAGGCATCAGGAAATGTTTTCAATGTTTGCCTTTCACCATGTAAATAACAGAGAAAAGTTGTTTGAACCAAATTAATATAATAATAACTTAGAGGTTATTTCTCGCATCTGAGTTAAATTTCAAAAATTGAATGAAATGAAAGAAAAAAAACACAAAGCTACTAATCAAATCAAGGCATCAATTACTAAAGAATCTTACTCTGTAACAGAAGAAGAAAGTGAGCGATATAACTTTCAATGGAGTGTAAAATATAGCATCTAATCAACATTCAAGTCTTGTATTAACTAATAGTGAATACAAAGGAAAATCTGTTTGTTATTAGATTACTGAGTATAACATAACCAAAATAGAGGTTGTACTAAATTGCGATTTTCATTCATCAAAGAAAATATATGAAAGTATGTGGGAATATGGAAATCCAAAGAACACATAACTCAAAATAGACGAGATGTAGAATCTTTGGCCTACATCTGTATTAATTCTCATTAAAGAGAGTCTTATTCTTTACAATCGGCAAAAAGAAGCCCTAGTTTCGTTCTCAAAATGTATATTTATACTAGATTAAAACATTTCAAATTCTATCATTCTAAATGTTTTGGTTACAAATAAAAAGATGAAATGCTTCACTTCTTTGTCCCTTGTCTTCCTTCATGCTGGCATGGTGTTTTCCTTTCTTTGTCCTCTAGCTCCAAAATAGGATGGAATAAGAAATTGTATTATTGGCCTCCAAAAGTCTTCCCTTCCCCCTGTTCAATACAATTGGCACACTTTTCTACCAACTGGGCTATCAACTTGGGAAGTTCATTTTGGTCATTTTCTTCGAAAGTGTAGCACTTCCTGTCCAACTGTGGCAGCCTTTATCCTATTTTCTTGTCTTCTATAATGATAGACAATAACTATAAGTTTGGTTTTATCAACCATTTATCTATTTGGCCAATATCGACCTGTTTTATATGAGATATTTCAACTTGCTCTCTTTCCACATTTCCCTTGATATCTAGCAGATGTTTAACTATTTTAATTTTGCCCAATGTTCCAGAGTTATTCTCCTTATCGACATCTAGCAAATTTTTATTTATTAGGCCAAATGTTTCTTCACAAGAGTCTCTCACCTCTTTAGCCATTTTTTTTTTCTTTGATAGATTATGCTCCCATGCTTTTAACAGGATGTTTCGTCTGGTTTGTTCTCGAATGGATAATCTGGAAGTGATGAACATTTCCTCTTTCGTTTTTGATATAATAGCCTCCTGGAAAGTACTTCGAGCAACCTTAACTTCTCTCTCTCTTATGGTGATTTTTTGTAAGGCTAGATCTATCAACTGAAAATGATTCTGTATGATTTCTACTTTAGTAAGTAGACTCTGTTGAGTTCCTTCTATCTTCTTTCATATTTCCATGGATTGAGTTCGAAATATCGCTATATCTATGACCTGGCTTTCAGTAGAATTAAATTTAGATTGCAAATATTTTATTAACTCCTCTTGTTGACTTATCTGTGGTTGATTGTCTGAAACGATTGTTGCATTTTCTCAAGATTAGATTTGAGTTTTTCGATTTCCTGTTGGTTGGTTACTTTGGTTTGTTCAGATTCTTTGTATGCCTCATTCCTAGCATTCGTCTCTACAACTGCCATCTGAGTCTGTAATTTCCTAATCAACAGGTCCTTTTGTTTCAACTGTTGCTTTAAGGTTCCAACTGAATATTGGTTGGTTGTTGTATAAGCCCCCAATGTTCCTTCTATCTCATCAGTGAATTCTTCCGCTTCTAAGGCTTCTCCATCTATTAATATTATGTACTTTTTAGCTGTTGCACCCACTTTTTGATATGTTTCTCTCTTCACCACGACCTTCCTTTTCTTTCTAAAAAATAAATCGCTAGGAGGCAATTCTTCTATAGAGATAGGCATTAAATCCTCTTTAAATATTATCTTTGCATTGGGGTTCCCCTTTGTAGATTGTAAGGGTGTGATGGATGGAATGGGACTACCAATTTCTTTGGATGCTTGTTTCATGATAACATATGTAGTTGTTTCATTTGATGGAGACAAGGGTTTGTCTCATACCCCTTTTGAAGGTGTCTCTATTTGATCATCGACCTATTTAACTGGTGTAGTTGTCAACATAGGTCATTTTTCTCATTTTGAGATCTCGGTTTCTGGATTCGAGGTCTCATTTTCTTCTGCACTCCCCTGAGCCTCTTTCTTGCTAGAGTTTATAGCTATTGAACCATTGTTTTCTATTTTCTGTGTACCTGGGGGTTTTAAGGTTTTGCCTTGAAAAACGTTGGGGAGGCCACTTCTCCGGTGTTCCTGAAATCTGTAAAAATTGGCCATCTCTCCAGGAAGCAGAGCTTCAACCTGACTTAATAATTCTAAGTAGGATCTCACTCCTCGGAACATTTACTCATGGGGGGAATCTTCGTGCTCATATATTTTTATACCACAAATTTCCATATGGTTACCCACAACCCTATGAGGATCATGTTTCTTAAATTCAATGTCTACTAGTTTCACTTCCTCCAAGGCCGTGGCCCCGCTTTGGCATGGACGAAATATAATAAAGAATATGTACCAATGTGTATGGGAAAGGATGGCCATACCTTTTTCAGAACTCCTTTGAGTTCTTTTCTTATCCCACTGAGCACAATTTTCCTGGCGATTTCTCGACATAGTAGCTTCTCTGGTAAGAATAACGGCAGGGCATATGGGGGAACAGAGCAGCCAAAAACCCTAATATATGAGAATTGTTCTTCTATGTACTAGTCTGCCATGCTGTTTAGGTTTTCCATGAATTTATCTGAAATCCTGGGAGGTGGATGGCCATAGCTAACAATATGCATTGGTACCATTACATGGTTGAAAATCTCATAGACAAAGTCTTTGGCCTTATCTTACCAGAGTTTGGAGTGGTACACATGAATAGGATCTGTGTTATTTAGAGTCAAGCTCTAGCTCATTAATGGAAAAGGTGGACCATGACACAAACAACATTCATAATGTAAGAAGACAGGAAAAATGAAGCTACTTCCCCACTTGCCCTTTGTTCTTGATATTATGTAACTTGGATGGCTAGACTGTCTCACAACAATTTATCCCAGTCGAAAGAGTACCCCTCTGCTACTGTGTGGATAAGCAGTACCCATGGCAGAAGCAAATGCGCAGTATCCTCTCTCCCATAAATCCTGCATACCAACATCACTATATACATAAATTGTGGTTGTAATGAAGAGATTGTGTATATACCATGAGTGTCCACTCTGAAATTTTCAGGGCGTGAGGACCAATCTCTGATCAGGTCAGATAATTTTTTTCCAAATTGCTCGCATTCTTTCTTTTTGAAACCCTCTAAGAATTCGGCATTGTAAGTAAAATTGGGTGTGGAGGACAATTTGTACATCACCTACAGATGCTCCGGGCTAAATGTCCCAACAACCACCTTCTGTGCATTAAATATTGTCCTAGTTGGGATATCTACTGGTCCAGTGCCCATTTAACCATATCACAATAAGGGAAAATCCGTGGCCTTGTTGCTACCTTTTGCATCTCCGACTGAGCGGGCACATTGTATTTGATATACAAGTTATCTTTCTCATTGTCTCTCGTTTCTTCTGGGCAGTTTATCAGCTCATATTGCAAGAAGTTGAAAACATGTCTCCATGTTTTGATTGTGTCGATGTTTCTAGGCAAGGTATCAAAAATAATATCTAAACTCTGACTTGAACATTCACCAGCTATTTTGGGTGTTTTCCATGGAGCCATGATATAAAATCTTGAGATTATATTTCATGTTAAAGAGGATGAAAAGAGAGACAATGGTTATCTCACTAAACTAGCTCTGTGAAACTAGAAAAGAATTCAAATAATGACATAAATTCTTTCACATAGAGTGCTCAAGTTTGTACGGGTCCTTACTGACACAGAGTTTAATTCTTTTAATATAAAGATTCAGAAATAAAGCAAGATCTTACTTTCAATCATTTCCCTAATTCTCTTATAAATGCCATAAATGTTTGATATTTCGTGACTTGGGATGATCATAGAAACATTTAATTCTTTACTCGTAAGCTTTATAGGTTAAAAGTTGTTTAAGATGTTAATTAAACCAGTTTAATCCTTTAATTAATCATAATTAGTTCTTAATCCTTTTTTGGCGTTCATAGTCTCGGATGATTTTACTCTAAGTCTTGGGCCATGAAGCCCAAATTTGCGATATTACGATTTGTTTCATTAACTTTGATCATACTTAAGTTTTTAATTGATCGTGATTAGTTTATAAATTTCATGACCTCGAGTATCGGGGTTACAAAGATGTCGTTTTAAGGTAAAATTATTAAGTCACGAAGTCACGATAACAATTAACTAACGTTAATTATCATTAGTCTTGTGATTAACCAGGTTTATCTTAAGTCTCTTTTGCAACTTCGCACATCGGACATTCGAAGGTCCCTCGAGGCGTGACTCCCGAATCTCGAAAACACGATGCATTAAAAAATTGATAATCATTGCTTAATGCTTTGATGATCAGGATTAAACTTAACCCAACTTCGCTATTTCACATGTCAGGAAATTGAAATCTCTGATATGTATAACCGTTAGATCTGCGAAATCTTGAAATCTGAGATTTTGATGTTTATGGCTATCATTTTTGTTATTTGAAAGAGTGGGCAGCTTCGACCATTTGGTAACTGGAGTATTTGAAAAATATATGTAATCCAACATAGGCTCCATCTAGGGATATCGTCTCCCTATGGGACGAGAAGAACAATAGACCACATGCCTCTATTGGGTAAATGGAGTCATTACTTTATTTTTGTAAAACGTTTTCAGAAAGAGGGTACAAAGAGAATTTGAGGTCTCATATTTTTCTCTGAAATCTTTTGAAACTTAATCGTTTACTAATCTCAATTTTAGGTCCTTCGATGACTTCCTCTTCCTTGAAAGTGATTTCGGGTCTGCCTAAGATAATAAAAAAAACCTTAGGAATTCTATCAGGTTATGTCAATCTTTCTTACATCAATTCAAAGTAATTTCATTGTTTTTTAATCAGGGAGTCCTGCGTGAAATTGGGATGTAGATCTAATCGAAAAGAAAACTAGTTACCAGAGTACAATATAATTCATGTATAACAACCTTACAGATATCTTAGACATTGCTTCACTTCTAGCGAGCTTGTTCAGTACCCCGGTGAAGTTATCTTATTCCCTTTAATGAATTTCCTTTCACCACTTCAGTTTGTAACTTTGCATTTAAATGCCGAGATGAGGGAAATCATTTAATAAATTTCCTTTCATCATCTCCTTTTTGGACTAGATGGGGGCAATCATTTGTGAATTTCCTTTCACCATCTGTCTTATACTTTCTTTTTAAAATGTGAAGTAAGGCCAATAAATTTGCATAAATCATACTAGGGGTGATATCTGTTAATAATTTTGGCAACAAAGGTCTGTTAACTCACTTTGATTACTCTGGACAAGTCTTCTTTTGACCTTCAAAACATTTTAGTATGCAGGAAAACTTATGGGGGATTTTTTTTTATTTCCAGGGTCCTTCTTCTGAGCAAGATTAATCATTTAAAACATGTTAAAATAACTAAGAGAGTTAGGTTTAGCCTATGCATACTTTTGTTCAATAGGAGCCCAAGGAGCCACGAGGACTTGCCCTTTTTCTAAAGATTCGTTTGTCATATTTCAAAGGTAAAGTGTGACCCCTCCTTCCTCTATGGAGGCCATAGGGAGGCATCTGGAGTCAAGGGGAATAATACCAAAGATTTGAACAGGGCGATAGAGGGTTTTCGGATTTCATAAACGTGGTTTTTATAATGCACACCCGACTCTTGAAAAATGTTCTCTCGGTTCGCTTTATTTCTTATGTTTCTGTAATTTAAATTCAGTCCATTTGATCACTTTTATGATTTATTTTGAAAAATTGTTCTTTTGATAATATATCTAATGAGTATCTTTATACATATAAGACCATTGTTTCACCAGGTGATATTCTTTGGAAATATAAATAATTTAGCGACTCATACCTTCGATTCACCATTTCTCTCTCATCTAAGTAAATTATTTATTTATCACCTGTTTTGGGATAACCAATATTTCCGATATATGACCATTTGTTTGTCTCCTTCGTAATGTTTGATATACCAAAAACAATCTTGCATAAAGACAACATAAAGAGTGTCAGGGTTTTACGAGTCATAGTGTTCATTGTGTAAATTATTTTACATTTACTTTTCTATGAAATCACTAACCTGTTTTATTTGCAGTGGAAGTAAGAGTTACCTAAAAACTGTAAAAAATAGAAAACACAAACTAGTATATACAATGGGATTTTGGAAATCATTTACTGCATATAATGCTTAAGATAACGCCCATTGATAGGGGCATCGAGGATTTTACTATCCAAATTTTCTAGCAGAAATGAGTTCTTCCCTTTTCATCTTGCCAACGTTTCATTACAGGTAGAGCCAAATTTATGGGTAATACTACATCGGTCTTGTATACCATTTGAAAAGGAGAAGTACCGATCGATTTCTTGGTGCCTATCTGATTTTCCCACAAGGCATATTTAAAATGCACATGCCAGGATTTCTTATTTTCATTCAAAACCTTTTTTATTATGGTGATTAAGCTTTTGTTTGATGATTCAGCTAACCCATTTCCTTGAGGATAGTACATTGTAGAATGACCCTGCCCAATATTGTATTTTTGGCAAAATCTAACCATTTCCATAGATTTGAATGCCTGGGCATTATCTCTAACTATCTTCCAGGGACAACCGAATCTAGATAATATATTTTCCTCCAAGAAATTTATTACCACCAAATCTGTCTCTTTCCTGGTCGAGATAGATTCTACCCATTTGGTGAAATAATATGTAGTGGTCAGGATCCATCTATGTTACGCACTGGAGTGTGGATTGATTTTTCCTATAAAATCTAACCCCCATTGTTGAAAAGGGGCTTCCGTTTTAACCAGGACCAAAGGTAACGCCTGGATTTTTTGCCTGCCTGAAAATAATTGGAAAGAGTTACAAGCTCTGGCTTTGGCATTCACATTTGCGAATAACTTAGGCCAATAATATCCTACTCTCAGTATTTTATAGTTTTTTTCTCTCTAAGCATGATGTCCTCCACACACTCCTTCGTGAAATTCATTTATAACTCTTTATGTTTTAGATTCTACTAAAAAAACTAGTAGAAAACCTAGTGGGTCTTTCCAATACAACTGGCTTTCTGAGATACAATACTTTACCCCATGCAATTTCAATGTCCTAGTCTTAGATGGAGACATATCGTTTGGGCATTTCAGAGTTAGAAGATAAGATACTATGTCTTTATACCAACCCAAAGATACAAACTTCTCTTCGATTCTGGTTGTAGCTATATGGTCGTCAAATTCATCTATGTCTAAATATCCTTCATGCTCTTGTAGGTTATTTATTCCAAGCACTCTAAAATTTGATTCGGCTAGTATGTTAGCCAAACCCTATCCCTTTACAAGATTTGTCAGTTTTACCTCTAGATCGAATTCTTCAATTTTAGCAAGCCACCGACCCCTCTTCCCATGACTATCAGGTTGAACCAATATGTCATTAACGAAACTAGAGGGTACATATGCAATGATCTTGGAGTGCAGTATGTAGGTTCTTAAATATTTTAGTGCTTTCACCATGGCATATGCTTGTTTTTCCATTATGTCATACCTCAACTACGCGTCTCTAAGGCTCTTACTGAAAAATGCTATTTGTTGCTCAAAAATCTGTTCGTTCTTCTGGAGGAGTACCGCTACAATTGTATCTTCAGATGCAAACAAAAAGATAAAAAATTCCTTTAGATAATCAGGGCTTGCTAGTACAGGTGCTTCACCTATAATTTTCTTGATGTGTGAAAATGATTATTTTGCTTTGGCTGTCCATTTAACTTCATTGTTCTTCTTGAGAATATCTATAATCAATTTCACAATTTCAGCAAAGTTCAGGATAAATCTCCTCAAAACATTTATTTTCCCTAAAAATGAGTGGATTTCTTTTACATTTCTAGGAATATTTATAGTGTCAATAGCTTCGACCCTTTTAGGATCGATTCTAATTCCATCTTGAGATACAATATGGAGAAAGTGTTTACCTTCTTGCATAACAAAGTGAGATTTCTTGGGATTTAGAGACAAACGAAAATTGCGGCATTTCTCAAACATTTTCTTGAGGTGGATTGGATGTTCTTCATCAGATTTGAAAAAAATGGTCAAATCATTGAGATAAATAACGATGAATTTACCTCTTTCGCTGATGAAGGCAATATACATAGTTCACTGGAAAGTAGCACCTACATTCATCAAACCAAAAGGCATTTTTTCATACATAAATGTACCCCATGGGGTGGTGAATGTTGTCTTTTCTTTATTGTCTTCGTTAACAACAATCTGATTGTAACCAGAAAAACCGTCGATCATTGACATTTTATTTGCTTCGACCACTTTTTCTAGAACATGATCCATTTTGGGTAGCGGATAATTGTCTTTGAGAGATGATTTATTTAAATTTATAAAATCTACACATAGTCTGATTTCTCCACTCTTCTTCCTAACTGGGACCAGATTAGTTGCCCACTCAGAGTACCTGAGTGGCACAATTATTTTAGTGTCCAGGAGCTCTTTTACTTCTTTTTCGACCATGGGAAATAATATGGGATTGCTTTGACTGAGCTTCTGTCTGAAATTTTTAACACCTGGCTTTAAATGAATCTTGTGTTTGATCACAGTGGTGTCATAAGTTTTCAGCTCGTCATAAGACCAAGAAAAAAGATCTTTATATTTCTCAAGTAAATATGCATATTCACCTTTCATCTCTGGAGGAAGATCTTTTGATATTTTTACTATTCTAGGATTTTCTTTGGTACCTATATCACAATATTCGACTTCTTTTGGTTGAGGTTGTAGAGTAGATTTTAAGGGCATGTCATTTTGGTCAAATAGTCTTTCTAAAGGGATTAGACCCTTAGGGATTTGCTTGTTTTTTAGTACTAACATGTGATGATTCACGATCTTTTCTTGGAACTCTTGAGGATATTCCACTTCTTGCATAATCCAAGTATGGTCGTTCTGGTTTTCTTGGTCAATATGCATCTCGGAAAAGTATTCCACCATTTCGAGGAATTTCTGATCTATTCATCATCTTCAAACACCTATGAGTGTTGTATATTGTTTAGTATGGAGGGTTTGTGCCTCATCTCTATGTGATACTTAAGTTTAAAAGTTGTATGGGGTGCAAAGGTTGAGGCTGCTTTGGCTAATGAATCAACTTGTAGATTTTATGTACGGGGAATGTAATGAACATTACAGATAAGAAAAAAAATTCCATTAAATCCCAGGCGCAGTTTCTATAAGATATCAATATTGGGTGTTTGTCCTGGTACTGCCTATTTAATTTCTTTACAATTAATTTTGCATCTCCATAGAATTCCAAGTTCTTTACATTCAGCTTCATGGCAGCTTCTAATCCCAAGACCAACGCTTCATACTCGCATACATTGTTCATGTAATCTATATCCCACTGTAGTTTGTAAGAGAAAGGAATGATAAACTCATCTCTGTTTGCTACAAAAAGTACTCCTGCACCTGCTCCTTCACATGATGAAGCACCATCGAAACACATTTTCCAAATTCCGGTACTATATACACTTTCATTTATTTTTTCTGTTTTATTTTTCTCGATACAATTTTCTTCTATACGTTCATCCACATCATCATCAATTGATAAAATACAATTTCCTAGATCCTGATCAGCGACATAAACAGGGTAATTACTAGGGTTGTGTGGATCACTTACTATATATGCCAGCCATGTTTCCCTGTATAATCGAGTGAAATGTCAACCGAAGATGGGGATCGTGGCATAGGTCATGTCCAGTTGAAGAGATCCTCTGAGCTTAGCACCCCAAGACCTGGATAATAGAAAAACATACTTCAGAGGTATATCAACAATAACTACATCCATCAAAACACTTTTTACCGGAATCTGTGCAAGATTTACTACTAAATATTTGATCATACCCATGTATTTAACTTTCCTTGAATCAAATGAATACAAGTCTCCATATGGCCTGGTAATTTTGAGACAAATTCTATCCATAATAGCCTTGGGCATCACGTTATGTGAAGCTCCAGAATCTAGCATGCAATTATGTAGCAGACGATCATGTACATTTAGTGTAATGTATAAAGGAGAGACATTATCTCTGGCACCTTTGAAATGTGGACCAAAACGTATATTAGGCTTATCATCCTCCAAATTTATAACGTCAGCCTGACTTTATACATCTGAAAATTTTATCATTTTGGCGATTTGCCTTCAGTAAAAAGGGTTCTTTGCCAGTTCAACCAGAGATATTGGTATCTCGATTTTGTTAATATCATTTTCTAGGCTGAAACCTCCTATGTTCTTGTCAGTTTCTCTTATTTGGACTCCAGTCTCCTTTTTTTCTAATTTATTGGTTTGCATCGTTTTATTTTCAGCAGTTTTTGTTCATGCCATCTGTGTTTTAGATGTCTTAGTTTTGGCCTCTTATGGGTCAACTCCATTTATTTTTGGGGTTCTGTGTTTCAGTTTCCTTTGGAGATGGTTCATATACTTCGCCTCTCGGCAAGATTTTCTTTGGTTGGGTAGTTGTTATGTTTTTAGTTTTAGACCTTAGATTATACTTGTTTTGGAGCTCGACCATTATAGTATCTGCGATTCCTTGGCAAGCAGGATCCTCTGTATTATTTGTGTTTCCATCCTCATTAGAACAATGTTATGTTTCTAAATACCTCTGATAATTTTGTCTAGTTAAATGAGGTTGATAACAATCGTCACCAAGATTATTCATATCTTCTTCTAAATCCTCAAATTCTTGCATGTCATTTCCTCCTATAAAATTTCTGTTTTTCAAAGGAGTCTGAACCTTTTGATCTTCATTTTTAATTTGTCTTTGCTGTATTTGACGATTGGGGTTCCTCCTGAATTCTCTCCTAATGAACTGATCAACTTTAGATTGATCTAGTTCCATCTTTGAAATTTTATTTGACGATTCTTTAATTATCTTTTCCATATCATCCATCTTGTCGTCTGTAGACCTCCCAGATCCAAAGGGTCATGCTTGTTTCGTAAATTGTTTAATCTCTTTGTTTCCCGTTTCCACTTTTGTTTTTAATTTTCTAGAAGCCATCATATTTGACTCAATTTCTACGGCATCGTCTTGTATTCGGGTAAGTTCAGTTGCTCTCCTTTCTCTCAATAATAGTGCGAAATTGGGTTCAAAAGCTCATGCAAAAGTTACCTTTGCTGTAGGCTAGGAAGGTTTAACTTTGATTTGGATCTTTTTATATAATTTATTAAATATTTAGATGAATTCAACAACAATTTCTGAATTTTTCTTCCTTAAAGCCCCAAACTCAGTTAAATAATATAAGTGATCTTTCCTTTCACCCCATTGTCTGAGAATATAATTTTCTAGTGCGTCTTAGGATAATATCGAACCTGCGGGAAAACTTTGAAACCAGGTTCTCAGCTATCCTTTGAAAGTTTGAACAAACAACCGTGAATACATGTCTTCATGCTCAAGACCGAGAATATCTGTGAATTGATCAAAGAAATTTATATGTTCAGTTGCAGTTAAGTCTCCTTCCCATGTAAACTTAGGTAGGTTTTTCATGTAGTTTTCAGGTAAATCATGAACGGGTACAGGGAGGACCAAAGAAGCGTATATGGAAGCTACTTTAGTGAAAATCCTATGGGGTGGGGGTGGGCCTTGACCACCCCCTGCTCCTCCTCCGGTAGCTGCCATAGATATTCTAGGAGAGAAAACTGGTACGTTATAATGAGCGTTTTCAAAGATTTATAGAGATCCTTTAGCTTCTTCAGGATGAAGAAAAAAATATTTTGAGAACCATTTATCCGGAGACAAAAAAACTGAAAAAGGGGGAAACAAGATACGGGGACTCAGTTCCTCTAACTTGCAAGATATGTAAATGGGAGAACCTGCAGGAGTCGAATTCGAGTGTATGGTATACTCTTATAGACTTTGTGAGGTTTGGAAATTTAGTTTGAGAGCTGATGGGATATCAATCGAAACAAACTTTATTGTAGATGTCTTACCTTCACTTACACAAGGGGTGGTCGAATGAGCTTCAGTATTAATTTCGGGTAGAAATAATTTAGGTTTTATGGTTTCAAGTGGAACCTTAGCCTTAGATTGTGTAGATTTAGGTTGGTAAATTGTAGTACCTTGCTTA
This sequence comes from Picea engelmannii, assembly GCA_009831015.1. Classification (NCBI taxonomy): domain Eukaryota; kingdom Viridiplantae; phylum Streptophyta; class Pinopsida; order Pinales; family Pinaceae; genus Picea; species Picea engelmannii. The sequence continues at coordinate 68,087 of ML781544.1, forward strand.
AGGAATCCTCTTGGTTTTACTATTTTTTCAGGGTCGGAAACAGGCGTGGTCTGCTTATCATCTGGGTTTTGTCTGGTGTTCCTTCAACCAAATTCCATCTTATTTAAATTATGGATTCTACAAGTGAATAATAAAAACTTAGCCTTTATAATGTGTTCAGTCTTCGTTCACTATCAAAGAAAGAAACTTGCAAATGTCATTCTCCCAGGGAAAAATAATTTCGTTTCTCTGTCCCCGACAATGGTGCCAAAAAGATGATGATCCTGAGTTTATACCAAGGATTGAAATATAATGTCAGGCATCAGGAAATAAGGGAAAGGTTTTCAATGTTTTCCTTTCACCACGTAAATACCAGAGAAAATTTCTTTGAACCAAATTAATATAATAACAGCTCAGAGGTTGTTTCTCGCATCTGAGTTAAATTTCAAAAATCGAATGAAATGAAAAAAAAAAAAACACAAAGTTGCTAATCAAAGCAAGGCATCAATTAATGTAGAATCTTAATCTGTAACAGAAGAAGAAAGTGAGTGATATAACTTTCAATGGAGTGTAAAATATAGCATATAATCAACATTCAAGTCTTCTATTAACTAATAGTGAATACAGAGCAAAAATTGTTTGTTATAAGATTACTGAGTGTAACATAACCATAGTAGAGGTTGTACTAAATTGTGATTTGCATTCATCAAAGAAAATGTATGAAAGTATGTGGGAATATGGAAATACAAAGAACACATAACTCAGAATAGACGAGATGTAGAATCTCTGGCCTACATTTGTATTAATTCTCATTAAAGGGAGTCTTCTCCTTTACAATAGGCAAAAAGAAACCCTAGTTTCTTTCTCAAAATGTATATTTATGCTAGATTAAAATGTTTTGAATTCTATCATTCTAAAATTTTTGGTTACAAATGAAAAGGTGAAACGTTTAACATCGTTGTCCCTTGTCTTCCTTCATGCTAGCGGGGTGTTTTCCTTTCATTGTCCTCTAGCTCCAAAATAGGATGGAATATGCAACTGTATTACTGGCCTCCATAAGTCTTCCCTTTACCCTATTCAATACAATTGACACACTTTTCTACCAACTGGGATATCAACTTGGGAAGTTCAGTTTGGTCATTTGCTTTGAAAGTGTAACACTTCCTTTCCAACCATGGCAATCTTTCTCCTATTTTCATGTCTTCCATAATGATAGACAATAACTGTAAGTTTGGTTTTATCAACCATTTATCTATTTGGGCAATATCGACCTGTTTTATCTGAGATAGTTCAACTTGGTCTCTTTCCACATTTTCATTGATATCTAGAAGATGTTTAACTATGTTAATTTTGCACAATGTTCCAGATCTATTCTCCTTATTGAGATATAGAAATTTTTTATTTATTATGCCAAATGTTTTTTCACAAGAGTCTCTCACCTCTTTAGCCATTTTTTTGTTCTCTGATAGATTGTGGTCCCATGATTTTAACAGGATGTTTCCTCTGGGTTGTTCTCGAATGGATAATATAGAAGTGATGACCATTTCCTCTTTCGTTGTTGATATAATAACCTCCTAGAAAGTACTTCAAGCGACCTTAGCTTCTCTCTCTCTAAAGGTGATTTTCTCTATGTCTTGATCGATCAACTGAAAATGATCCTGGATGATTTCTACTTTAGTTAGTAGACTCTATTGATTTGCTTCTATATTCTTTCATATTTTCGTGGCTTGAGTTCGAAATACAGCTATATCTATGACCTAGCTTTCAGTATAATTGAATTTAGATTGCAATTGTTTTATTAACTCCTCCTGCTGACTTATCTGTGCTTGACTTGTCTGAGCCAACTGTTGCATTTTCTCAAGATTAGATTTGAGTTGTTCGATTTCCTATTGGTTGGTTACTCTGGTTTGTTAAAATTCAAATGCAGAAAAAGGTTATGTTTGAGTTGCATGATGGAACGATTGGTGGGCATTTTAGAGGTGACACTACTACTCATAAAATCCTCAGGGAAGGCTATTATTGGCTTGATCTGTTCAAATATTCTCATGCATATGCAAGGAAATTCATATAATTTCAAAATACATCCGAAAGAGAAATGAAATATGCCTTCCTCCTACAACCCATGATTATAGAATTCCCTTTCCAACAATGGGGTCTGGATGTGATTGGGGAAATTAACCCCAACCCTCTCAGTTGCACAAATATATTTTGACAACCCAAATTATTTCACCAGATGGACGGAAGTAGTTCCTCTGAAGACCATCAATGAAAACCATGTGACATTATTCCTTGAATCTCATATTATCACTAGATTTGTAGTCCCTTAGTCCATAGTTTTTAATAATGCCAAGTATTTATATTCTTTGAAATTAATTGAATATGCTCTTGAAAGAAACATTAAAGTGAAATATTCAACAAAATACTATCCACGCGAGAATGGGTTGGATGAGTCCACAAATAAAAACCTGATCAAAATCATAAAGAAAACTATTAACGATCATCAAAGGAATTGGCATCTAGCCCTTCAGAATTCCCTTTGGGCTGACAAAATAACACCCAAGTACTATATTTGTAATTCTCCCTTCTTTCTAGTCTATGTACAGGAAGAAACTTTTTCTACCCATAACTTATCGTCATCCATACAAATTTGTAAATCTTTCCAAGATGAAGCATGACCTATAATGAAAGATAGGTTGAACATGTTGTTGAAACAAGAAGAATATAGGGAAAAAGAAAAAATGAATTGAACACGACATCAAGAAACGATTAAAAATTTGTTTGATAAATCATCCATGGGAAATAAATATTTTCAAGAGGTATATCTTGTTCTCAAATGTGTAATACCCCAAGGACGAGCCCCACTTGTAATTATGAATGTAACATGTTTTGTAGGCTGGTGAGCAAAGTATTTATAAGTTGGTATGATTACGTGTTGATTAAGCCAAGAGTCTAGATGTTAAAGGCAATGAGCCTGTTTTGTACATGTAAATATTGATATTATTAATATAACAACATCGTTGCGTGTAGGCCGACCACAAAGAAAGTGTATCGGGGACTGAAATCCACTAGGTTGGGCAAAGGAGGAGGCTAAGATATTGAGGAAAAGGACCAGGATTAAGATCCAAATAGAATAATATATTATTATTCTAAAATCTATAAAGAGGATATTAATTTATCCTAAGTTCCTTTAGGGAGAGGAACAAGTTCCAAGTGTGGGGGGAACATGCTCCTCGAGATCCAAGTGTCATCTAAAATGCATGCATATTTATGGGGGGGAATTATCACCATTCTGACGATCTAACCATTCTCATCATGTTGGCCATTCAACATCTTGATTGACCAGTGCACCCATCAAGCACACAACAACCCTGGAACGCCATTGTGGAATTCCTTAAACACCTCGAACCTCTGCAACAAGTCGAATTGATACCTTCATTGCACCTGTACCCTAGGGGTTTCCTGCATATTGTCCCGTTAGTACCATTCCCCATGTCCATTTTCTATTTCTTCCATCACCATGCCCGTGTGTTGAGGAGCGAGAGTGAAGAAGTGGGTTGTCAGGCCCATGGATAGAAGAAGCAGGTTCTCAGGCTTGTGAGAAATTTTCTCCAAGTGAGAGAGTGTGTTGAGGAAGTGATTTCTCCTAGAGGGAGTCCAGTAGAAGCTACAGAGCTCTGAGAATTCTTGATCCTGCCTATTGTTGAAGCCCCAGAAAGGGAGGTGTAGTAGTTGATGGACTATGTGACAGTGAAGGTGTACACTTCTGGGGTGGGACAGGCATGTGGGGAATGAGAGTCTATGAGATGTGGGCATAAGTGGATTATTGGATGAAATCCTTCCTATTGTATGGTGCAACTTCTTATTGTCCCTTCCTAGCCTAGTAATCCCTCGCCTGATGGATTTTAGTCCCAGCTCAGGGGTGAACTTGCTTAGAGTGAGGAGCAGTGTGGTCTATGGCTGGGAGATTCATGGAAGGTCTACACACAGTTGGTGTACTCCAATTAAGAGATAAGTATCATTTATGTGCTTAATGGTTAAATGATGTATTTTAGTGCATGTATGTGATTCTTGTAATAATATCATGTGTTCATTACATGTATGTTTTCATGTTATCTCTATTTATTGTTGTTAAGTTTATATGTGAATTTTTCCATAAAAAAGATTTGTATGCCATTGCCCAACATGTCTATTAAGTACCTATAATAGAGCTTGAGACCACATGTGTCTGAGGTAGCATCTTTCATCTTGTTGGTGGTCAGGGATGTTACATAATGGTATTAGAGCATTTTATGGAGTAGCATAGCCCAGCCTGGGAGGCCGGGTATGTTACAAATTGGTATCATATTCATGGTTCCAACAATGAGCCTGGATGGGCCATGTTAGTGGAAGTTGAAGAAAAGTTTCAGAAATATATTGTTGTCAAAACAGACAAAATATGAGTTAAGAGCGTCCCTAGGTTCCAAGAGATTACCTTGGAAGTGTTATGAAGCTTAGGAGGTATAATGGTTTATGCAATGGCAATAGAGAAATAAGCCACAACAACTATTGTGTTGGGCCACAAGGTTTGAATTTAGGGCGTAATATCTATGCAGAGGAAAGGAAAACTTTTTCCAATCGTCAGATATGGAAAAAGGTGCATGAGATTTAACCTCCAAGTCCTTCGGCCTTTGTGAGTTTGATGAAGTATATGTCTTATAGAGAAAAAGGGGCTGAATATCGAAGTTTCAAAGTCTGAGAGTTTATCTACACCATATATCCAGGGAGAAGTGTTTGATCATTGGTTTTGGCCGAAGATAGATCAGAACCGTTACATCAAGCCAAAATCAGAAGGTAAGGCATAATGGTGAAAAACATATCTCAACCAATAGATTTGTGCATGATTTATTATGAGTCATAGATATCACAACAGTGTTGGAATTCGACATTCAAGAGTAATAAGGTGGGATAGAGTGAAAAATATTGAAGTCTCAAAGTCTGGAGTTAATCCAGACTGTTCATAAAAAGGGACACGTGTCAGTAGATTGGCTTGTTCAGGAATTTGACATTCGAGAGAAATAAAGTGTGCTAAGGAAAAAAATATCGAAGTCCCAAAGTCCAGAGTTAATATGGACCATTCGTCAAAAGAAACACATGTCAACATATTGTCTTGTTCGAGAATTCAACATTCGGAAGAAACAAGGTGTGATAGAGTGAAAATTCTCGAAGTTTCGAAGTCTGGAGTTCATCCGGACCATTCATAAAAGGAGACGTGTGTTAGAAGATCAAATTTTTTGGGAGTTCAATGTTCGAGAGAATTGGAGTGTGTGAGTGTAAAATATTCCAAAGCCCGAAGTCCCTAAGGGACGTGGCCTACTAACGTCACGAGGAATGACATGGAAAACTGGGATGTGTGCCATTTGTTAGTGCATTAAGAACCTTTGGAAGATAGAAATTCCAGCTAGAACATGACACATGTCACCCGTCATATAGGGCCACATGTCTGCTTCTAGTATTTTTCCACATGTCACTCCTTTGAGCATGGGTAGTGGGGCCCCTGATGAATACATAAAGTAGTTAAAAACTTGGAGAATAATTTAACTAGATTGGGCCCACGATAACTAGAATTTAACTAGATTGGGCCATATCGTGAAGTCTGAAGACTTGGTACTCTGAAGGAAAGGTGTTATAGTTAGCATTGAGTAGAGAACTCCCAAAGGTATGAAGGTCAGATTTAATCTCAATAGTTGGTCACAGGGGACACGTGGTGTCATATCCTAAGGTTCAGAGATTTGGTACTCTGGAAGAAATGGTTCATGATTGAGTGGGAGGAAGAATGATCCATATTTTATGAGCAGAACGAAATGAATACAGATTATTAATATGTTCTTAACACAAAATAATAGAGATGTAGTAAAATTGGTTTTCTATTCAATAACAAAATAAGCTGAAACTGTAAAATGCAGCGGAAACAAGCTTGCTAGAATGGTGGCGGATTATCTCTGAGAAGAGATGTGACAGTAGCGCGCATTCACAAGAAGAAGGTTACAATGAGGCTCTGAAGGACTTTTTAAAAAAATCAATAATTCAAAAAACCCTAGGCATCCAAAAACCTAACCCTAGGAGATGAAGCGCCAAAAGTCATGTGGGTCGCGTTTGGGTAAGTTAGTACATCAACTTCCTAGGGTCGTAAATTTTGCATACAATCTCTGTTTTAGGCGTGTGATAGGCCGTTGGAAAGGTATCATCGAGGGGATTCATTTTGGGGGCTCAATAATGCCTTCAGGTATCATTAAGGAGCTCGATCCCAAAAAAAAACCATCATTTAGGCCCTCAAAATGGCCCTGGAAGTTAAAACTGCTAAAAATAGTAAATTGCCAAAATTGTCAGAAAACTGTTTTGAGATAGTTGGAAAAGGTGGGTGGCCACTGATATCCATATAGATCAATCCTCCCTCCTTAGGAAGTAATGGTCTCCATTGCATTGAGGTCCCCCATCAGATGAGGAAATTTCTGTTGAATTTGGCCCCGGGTAAGCCACTTGCCTTGGTGCAGGAGCTGCCTTGCTTTGACAACTCGATAAAGATGGATCCTTTGTTGTTGAGTGCCCTTGATTTGTCTGTCCACAATTTGATCATTGGATGCCTTTTGTAGGCAGTTGGGGTTAAGATCTTTTGGTGTCAGTTGTTCTGCTACTTCTTAGGTGTCCAATAATGGTGGGAAATATGGGCAAAGGAGATCCACGTTGAACACTGGGTGCAGACCAAGAAAAGGAGGAATCTAGAGCTCAAAATCATTATCCCCCATGGCCTTGGTGATAGTGTACAACCCATAACGGAGTGGGCGAAGCTTCCAATGGGGTCTTGTAAGGAATTATTTCTGCAAGTGCAACCAAACTTTGTCCCCCACCTGAAACTTATGCGGCACCCGGTGTTGATCATGGCACTATTTGTACTTGTCATTGGACTTTTATAGGATATCCTAAACCTGTTGGCAGATGTGCTAGATTTTCTCAATGAACCAAGTGGCTTTGTCAGCTTCAGTTGGAGTAGGAGAGGAGTCGTTCGAGGTGACCGCAAGGGGAAGTGCAACATATATGGGTCCCAATGGTTGGAATCCCAACCCCACTTGAAAGGGGCTGTGGTCGGTTGAGCTATGTAGGGCTCAGTTGTAGCTATGTTGGAAATAGGGAAGGCTCTCATCCCATGTGCGAGGGTGCTTTGAATTAAACATGCAAAGGATATGCACAATCATTCGATTTACAACCTCGGTCTATTTGGGGGTGGAAGGTCGTGGATTTAGTGAGCTTAGTATCCAGTAGTGTCTTGCCACCCAACTATAGTGGGATTCCCAGATCAGCTTCACTCACTCACTTGATGGAACACAGATATGGCCCAGATGACACAACAACCCATCTTGAAGATGGAAATTATCGACAACTGCGTTTTCACCCAACATTCGGTAGGTGGTGGAGAAGCCAGGGTTTGTCTCATAGAGTTGGGGCCATCCAGATGTCTCATGGCCACAAGAGTCTAGCACCGTGGTGAGTGCCATGACTGGCAGTCTGCTAAGGCAATCAGCGACGTGATTGGTGCTTCCTGTTTTATACTTGATGTTGAGGTGGAATTGCTGCAAGTATGTGGACCACTTTTGATGGCGGTCATTCTGCAATTTTCCCTGCATCTGCATGAACTGCAATGGCTTATGATCAGTGTGGATGACTGTCTCCTTCCCAAGAATGTAATGTATCCACTGGTGGCATGCTTGCACAATGGAGTACATTTCTTTGTCATAAGTAGGGTACTTATGGACAGTATTTGACAATGTCTCACTATGATAGGCCATGGGGTGGTCGTGCTGAGTGAGAACGATGGCCACAACATAGTCTAAAGCATCTGTCCGACCTACTAGTTATTACTTATTTAAAATGCCTTATTATGATTTATTACTTTCCCCCCTAACTGAAAAATTGGTTGAGTTTTAGTTAACTTAACTAATGAAGTAGTTCAACTACTTCAACCAATTCTAATTTTCTTAAAGAAAAAAGGAAAGGGAGGAACAAGGGGGAATAGAAGGAGAAGCATACTAAGGTTTTATCTTTGAGTTTTTGTTGAGATAATTCAGTTTTCATTCATTCCTTAATTCATTAGAAGCCTAATTATTTTTTATGATAGTAGGGACCTATTGTAGACAACAAGATTCAGGGTTGAATTACATCATTCAGACACTTGTTTTTCAGAGGTGTTGATCTATCTTTGATAGTCTGTGTAGACTTATCTATTTGTGAATTAGTTTTCACGATCAACAAAGGATATTGTGCAGAGTCTAGTGGGAAGCAATCTATGGCAAGTTGATCCAGCTTTTCAAGTTTAGTTTCTTTATTTTCTGTCATAATTCCTTTTGTATGTTTCATCGAGGACGTCTAAGTTTGACTTTGGTCCAAAAATTCCTCAAGAAATTTTGTAAAGAGAATGATTCTTTGATGACTTGGAATTAAATAAAGAATTGCTTTATGTATCATATGTGTTGATTATTGACATTGTGTCTTTACTTATGTCTCTATATTTATTTTAGCATCTGATATGTTTAGAAAATTACATAAAAAATGATTTTTTCAACAAGCTTTTATTTATAAAAAAATAACCTAAGAACTTGTAAACAATACTTGTGAATTAGGACATCAGTTTTGATGGCTATAAACATACGGTGATATTCCCATCTATCTTTCTTTAGCCAAGTAGGATCTAAAAATGTTTGTGTAAGATCATTTCATATCTTTTCCTCGACATTTGTTTGGCGACCATATTGGGGATATCTTCAATATCTCTCTGGTTAATTTTTATGCTTGATTAGCATCGAATAAATCTATTTTTCTGATATTGATTCTTTGATTGTTTTATTTCTTAATGATTGTGCATGTTGCAAGGAAGCCCAATATTAAGCCCGGTCTTCAAGATCAGACCAACATTGCTTTAACTTGTTCAACACCATTTTAGACGCTGCCAATACTCGTGCTGAACTTAATCATTCATGGGAAGCAATTGAACAGGATATTAGTTCCCAATAACGTTGGGAAGCTAGATGTAGACAACCTATAAATTAGCAATAACCTTCTTGTTCCTTCAGTTTTGGCCTTACTTTCATGTCCTAATTAAACTCTCTTGTTTCTAGGAGAAGAAGAGGCTTATCACCTGAAATTAATCATATTGCTAAAATAGGAAGAAGGAACGTTGTGTTGTCAACCCAACAAAGTGATCTAAAGAGAAATTTGTGTAATTCTTCTAGTTTGTCCTTCTCTCCCTCGTCTATCATCCACAATATGGCATCTAGTGGTGGATTTGGTTTCACTGGAAGTGCTTCCTCCTCCTAGTCTTCAGCTTCATCAGTGACTGGTAGCTTATATAGCCACCATATCCCTGTCCAATCTACCAAAAATCCCACCAAAGTCATTAAATGGTATGGGCTTTTTCAGTTTTAAGAAGACACCACAACCACACTATGGCATGTGTCCTCTCCTCTTAACCTAGAACTTGCTAGTCATCCACTTCCTAAGTTCAAAGAGAATCTCCCTAGTTTTTCGAAAAATAACACTGTCACTACAAACACACACCTAGTGGCATTTTCTAATGCTTGTCACAACATAGGAGAAAATGACAACGATACTTGCATGCAATTATTCATCAATTACTTGGAAGGAAAGGCTACGATTGATTTATTTGACATTCCTCCTAGGATTTTGTCTACTTGGGAGGAGTTATTCTATTGGTTCATATCTACCTATGGGAAATATAAAATATGAGTTGAGTAGTTACGGGAGTAAACTAACATTGACTATAAGGATGGTGAAACCATCAAGTCCTTCAAATTGCATTTCTCTAAGATATACAATAAAATCCATGAGCTCATTCGACCTTAGAACCAAGCCTCTTTCATGCATTACTAAATGCATTACCTTCCCCCTATCATCATAGTCTTGAGGAAAAATCCATTGATAACCTCGGTTCCTCTCAACATACTTGTTTAGAGTATGAAGAACAACTCGAAAGAACAAGTCTTCCCCATGGAGAATCTGTTAAACAAACATACATGTCTACCCTCTTACAGCTAGTACAAGATGTGAATAATTGTATGATAGCGTATAAGAGAAAAGGAAATGTCTCCCCTCTAACCCCTGGAGCTTCATCCTCTTCTGCACCCCCCTTTCGAAATCCAATTGAAAATAATTTTCATCCCAAGGCTATCTTTCCTCGAAGTTGGTGTAATGTTTACGAGGAACACCATGAGGAAGCCACATGTGAGGTAAGGAAGAGTGTTAGAGATAGTATCTTTGGTAAAAGACCAGAAACTACCATCGTTGTTCTAGATTTTGTAGATCCAAAGGATTTCATGATCATTAATACTAGGAACAAATCCTATGCTCTCAAAGGAAAATATGATCCTCCCCGCTATTATTCTAGCCCAAGCTCATCATCACTAGCTGCTACAGTTCAAGTTCCTAAGGTTCCTGGTAGTCAAGGAACAATTTCCCCTCTCCCCTCTTCCAAAAACAATATTCTGAATTAGTTGGCCAACATCAAAGCATATGCCACCCTCCTGGACATTGTTTTCATCCCTGAACAACAGAGGCATCTAAAAAAATTCATGGAAGGAAAGGATTTCATTGTAGCCAACCTCTCTGAAGAGTTGAATGAAGAGGATTTGTCTGTAAATAAAGTAGGTGTACATAACTTTAGATACCCTGTAAAAAATCCCCCTTTTATATTTTTGTAAAGATTATGGATAAGATTTCCCATTGTTTCCTCATTGATGGTAGTTCGGGCCCAAGTGTGATGTCGAAGATTATTATGGAAGATCTAGGCTTGTATTGTACAAATGAAAACACCAGGAGCATGCTTTATTATAATAGTCTACAAAAAATGACCATACGAGATATTAAATATGTGACCTTAGTTTTATGCACACACCCTAAAATAAGGACAACCCTTAACATTCAGGTAATTAACATGCCAGTAAGAAATTACTCAATCATCTTGGGAAGAGATTGTCAAGCTTTGATGGGTGGATACCTCTCACTCAACAGGTCACATTTATCTGTTCCTCGGAATGGTAAAAACATTATAGTCCTTGGAGAGAGAAGGCTTTCACCTTACTTACAAAGTGTTCCACAACCTAATGTGAACTATATCGAAGATGACCTAGGGGTGTATTCCATCTTTTCTAAGGAATATAGTGTCCCCTTGGAACATATTGATTTAGATGATGGTATGTGGAATTCTCATACTCTAATGTTTGGAAGATTCATAATTTTTCTTACAGGTTGCAGTTTTCTTGCACAAACAATGTCACTAAATTCGAAGCCTTATTATTAGGAATTGAAAATGATTATAATCTTGGTTGTGGTCACCTTTTAGTTTTTGGGGATTCCGATATTGTTGTGAACCTTATACATAATATTTACTCTCCTAGCAACAAGTTGATGAAACGTTATACCCAAACTGTTTGGGCACTTATCTCGAACATATTATCTTTCAACATCAATCATGTTAAGAGGGAATTGAACTCAACGGTTGGTCGGTTAGCTATTTTTCCAGCATATCCTAATCGACAACTTCTTCCACATAGACGTGATTGTACTTTTCAATCTCTATATCATCCACATATTCCTGAAATACAAAATCTTGTCAGGTTTTCCCTATAGATGAGAGCATTTGTGCTTTCATTCAAAATGAAACCTATACACCCAAGGAAATCATATCCATAAAAGATAAAAATATTCCTAAATCATTGACTCCTATAGAGAGTTTGTTTTCATCGAGTGATGTATGAAATAAAGAGAAACAGAAAGAAGAGGAGTCGAAAACGAAGGTGGGTGAAACCATCTTCTTGAACATTGGGACACCCGAGTCCCCATAGAATGTTAAAATAGGTGCCCAATGTTCTGATGAAGAGAAAATGAAGTTTTCCAAGATACTTGGTGAATTTCAAGATGTTTTGGCTTGGTCTTATGAGTACATTTGTGGTTTTGGTCTTGGTCTTATAGTGCATGCCATCCCCATCAAGGAAGGCATAAAACCAGGCAGGAAAAAACAAAGACCTACCAACCCTGCATTGAAAGCAACTATTCGAAGGGAGTTAGAAAAATTATTGAAAGCGAGAATCACCTTTTGGGTCAGGTACCTTGAATGGGTTTCCAAGTTGGTTCCTGTTCTGAAAGTCATTGATCATATTATCTTCTACATTAATTTTCGCACATTCAATTAGGCTATTATGAAAAATCCTTTCCCTCCCCCTAATATGGAAATGATTATGCAACAAGTTGTAAGGTTACAGATGAGGCCCTTGAATTTATTTTTAGTTACAATCAAATCAAGGTTAAAAAGGAAGATGCATACAAATCCACCCTTATTACTAATCAGGATACCTTGACCTACGAACATATTCCTTCTGTCTTATCTGTTATAAGCACCACTTTTAAAGGATCTATGAAAATAATTTTCAACGATTTGATTGGTAAGATTACTCATGTTTACCTTGATGATCTAATCATATACTCTAAAGGACTATCAGTTACCTCAAAGTTTCAAAAACTATGGTTGGTTCCTTTCAAGATCTCTTTTTTCTTGGGTACTAACTCTTACATCCTAAAAGATTTACAGGAGCAATTATTCTCCTACAACACTAACGATTCTCACTTGAAACATTACATGGACCCAACATGAAAAGTTCTAACTCTATTTGGATTTTTCTATATATTAGTAGTCTAGCTATGCTTTCATTTTTCCACTGTTTTTCATTTCTTATTTTATAGTAGTTTGATTTCTACTTTATGTTTTTAACAATGTCTTGCTTCTTTTGCATTTCTTTCACTATATCTCTGTTGTTTTAAAGTTGCAATTTTAATTCTGTCATGATTTTTATTTCTTTTTCACCTTTTAGTTGATTTTGGGTCAAGAATAAGTTGTTGGATCAGTTCTGCCATAGTGACACTCCTGCAAGATATTGTTAGTCAATAACAATCAAACTTACATAGCTGTTACAATGTTCCCCCTTAAAGCACTTGAATTTGTTATCTTCTTTCACTGTTGTCTTGTAAAGAAACTGGTTATCTCTCGTTTCTGTTTTCCAATTTCTCATCCATTTGAGATTTTAAAAGAGAAATTCCAAAAAGAATTCTCCTTGAAGTAAAGAGTAGGTTCCGGTTGAATTTTCATTCATACAGGGATAAACCCCCTCATACTTAACATTTTTTATAAGTTATTCTCAAATTCCCGGTCATTTTTCCATTTAATCCGCTCACTTGCCCCTGTTGCCTAATCATCCTGGTTATATCTTCTTGATCTGTTGTTCTTGTTCTGCAAAACCACGTGTTCCAAGTTCTAAATTTGTTGAAAACAAATTTCCCTGTAGAGTCGCCAGTCTGTTGACGATAAAAGTCGCAACGAGGATTTTGCCCGCAAAGCATTGATAAAATCCTATTATTATAAGCTAATGATATATATATATATAATACTATTAGGTAGGACCCACTTGTATATTGGAGGATCAAATGAGGTTTTTATTTGATATTTGTGCTAATGTTTGACATTGATTACGAGGTTCTACGTGATTGATGATGAAATATTGGTTTTATTTGCAACATAATAGCAGATGGACAATGTGTATTATGTGTTGGTTTTGATTGCTCTGAGCTCTAAATTCCATATTGTATGAATGGCTTATATTTAGTGTTATCACATTACTATTATCACCATGATTTGTTACATGTTGCACCTACACAAGACACATGTTAGCTGTGATAAGAGATAAAGGCAATATGAGGAAAAAAATCCAAGAAAGAGGAGCTATCCTATACTATACTATGCTATGCTACATTATATGCAAATGAAATTAAAGGGATTATTGTTAGTCCTAAATAGCAATGCTAGTGGATGTTAGTGGCTATGCAATTATTATTGAGTTATATTTGGAGTGCATGTGATATATGTTATGGTTTTGGACATTGGTTAGTATGGATAGCATGGCGCACTTGGCAAGTAATGGATGTTAGTTTCGATGCATGGATTAATTGAACAGATTAATTGATGGTTGGTTGGAATGTACTAAGTAATTGAATGAGTAGAGGATGGAAGTGTCGTGCATTTACTGCACGTCACTCCATACCTCTCCCACTGGTCGTCACCCTAGATCTGCTATTGTTCAATTTATGTTCGCTATGGTTAAGCTCCGATTTTTTGGCGAGGAAAGAACTGCTCGACCAAGATCATGTTTTTAAGGCTATTTGGTTACATGTATGTTTTTTTCGCCATCTATGAACTTGCTATGTTTATGAAATAGATGTTGGATCAGTGATGTATTGGTCTATTCTCTTATTGAGGCTGACAACTGTGTAAACTTGTGATGTTTCTATGAAATGGTTGTTGTGTGTTATTCATTGAAAATGGAAAAATTTGATGGTTGAAATCATGGTTTCATTGATTGTTCTAAGTGGTGGAAGCCATGAAGGATCTTTGTTGTCTTTATGGGTTTTTGCTGGAGGGTTTCATTTGGTCCAAACTTGTTGGTTGTCTCCACACAGTTCTTGTAAAAATACCCAGTTTTTTTTGGTATTATAGGTTTGTTGTGTTTGATTTTGAACCACCTTGGGTCACTCCTATCGTTTTCTCCTGGTCGTGGGCTCATGTATGATTTTTATTTCTGCACAGTTGGTTATGGTGGCTATTATGCCAAGATGCTTGATTTAGGGTTGGTTGTTATTACATGGCTCTGCATTTTTAGCAGTATTCTTCAGTTTTTTGGGAAAACCACCAGGGCTATACCCATGTGTGTTCTTGGGGTTATTACTAACCAGTAAGGAGCCTATGATCCTCTATTCATAGTCTCTCCTAACTGGTGTGAATTGTGATCCTGTCATACAAGTTAATGTTTATATGGTGTGTGTGTCCACCGTGTTGTTTCGAAGGGTTATCACCTGCTATTGATATGGTCGAATCTAGTCTCCTTGAGTTTCAATGATCGAACGAACCCTTGAATAGTTTCTTGTTGGTACCGAGCTCAATTTTGATTAACTTGACAGTCACACTCCATTGGTCATATGGTTGATTGTTATAGTTGTTGGGTAGTACTGCCAGTGGGGTTGACTATTGTCTCATCCCTGTTGATCGGGTTAATTACAGAGTTGATGGAATAGTGTTGACAATGGTTTTTATTATTGGTATTTAGTCATTGCATTGTGTATTATAACAATCAAATCGATAGCTCAACATGGTTAATTGGTTGATTCGAGAAATGAAATGGGCACACGGTTGCTACCTCTTGTGTTGTAATAGTTGGATTGTTAAATCAACATTGTTTTATGGGTTGATTGGGAGTATGCCTCTTTGCGTTATGCATTACGTTGTGTGTTTCCTACAACATTGTATAAGTTGAAATTATGGTTGTTGTTACTGTGTGTTTTAATTGCAAATCAAGATTATTGCAATTTAAAATCATTATAGTTGTGACTTGGTTGTATGTTGTGTATGTTTTATGGATATTTTGCATCATATTAGAGATGGGCACAGGTTTTATAACAGTATGGTTTCATTACAATTTAATTGTTAAATTGATTAGAGGAATGGAATCAGGCACGATTTTAAAAGAACGTGTGTCTTTGTTCTATTTGAGGAGATAATTCATGGATAGTGGTCGATGTTCTGATGCTGAACAGAGTGGAAAAAAATAATTGTGTGTTCATTTGAAATTTGTTTTAAATATAATGGGACAAATGAGAGGAAACATAATTCTTATACAGGTTGTTTTGGAAGGCATGTTATTTTGAGTATGATGACACTATGTTAAAAAATTAAATGTGAACAATGAGCAAGTTAACACACAGTAATGGTTATATTATACATAGTGATTTTTTAATTGATCACAATAATTATTTGGTTAGTGTTGGATCATTTGTATTAAATACATATTTTTTTTTATGGATTACTTAATCAATTTTGCGAATAGTATCTGCTCGTTTCCCCTACCACTATTTCACTTTTTCGCTAATTACAATCCCCTCGCATTCCCATATCCATTATCCACTCCATGTTCCTAAAATTTAATTACAGTTAAGAAGAATTATGTATTGTAACAGTTTAAGATCGCAAGGATGGGTTACAATGATACGTTCTTTGGGATACATTACAATTGATTGTTTGTTGTTTATGAGCAGTAATCATGATCTTTCCCCCCTCATTTTAAAATTTTTCACTCAATACAACCCCTCGCATATCCCATAACCTTTGTTCACCCCCTTCTCATTGACAATGATTAAACAATTTGTATGGATTGGATTGCATGAGTCTGATATGTTGTTGAGCCAAAATTTATTTCATATTTTAAAAGGAGTTATGATGTATGGTTGTTAAAGAAACTATTTAATAATCAATTATGCATACAGGAATGAGCTTTTTCATCCAAGGTAGTCATGGCAGAGCTAACCGAGGAAGAGGTAATTGGAACAGGGGCCCTAGAAGGCTAAGATTTTCCATTCACTTTGATGTTGACTCGCGAGAGTTAGGCCAGCTATTTCAAGATGGGTTTTTAATTGGATTGGGCAAGGATTGGTCCAACCTAGGCCTAAAAGGCCTCCATTCCAAGCCCCATGGGTCCCTAGTATCCCCTTGCCTCCTCATGTCTCATTGCAACTTGAAGTTCCCGAAAATGATAGATGGAAAGAGATTGTCCACCCGACAGTCTCCCAACCTTGTGGTTGACCCAATTTGTCTTTACCTGCTCCCCCACATATCAATCAAATTGTCCAAGCTACCCCTGTCCACTCACTATTTTAGTCTCTCCATGCAAGTAAAAGGTTTAAAATTGAGGCCCACCATGCCCATCACAAAGGAAAAGCCACTGCTACCCCTTCATCACCCTCCAATGGCTCTGATAAATCTGTGTCCTCCCGCATGCACTTGAGGGATGATTGCTCTCATGTGATCAATGATATTAGGCCTAAAGGATCCACACAACCTAAGGCAAATTCAGTGAGATCAAAAGGTGACAACAACAACAAGGGAAGAATTGCATCTCTGAGTGGGAAATATGGATTTTAAGTTTTTATTTATTTATTAATTGTTGAGAATAGTTGACTTCTGAAGTTTTGGACAGCATACTATTTTTGGATATATGAGAAATATATTTTGGAAATAATTTCATATATCATTGAGATAAATTGTCAAATATGAATGTGATGATGGGAGTCACAAGGATGGATGTTTTGATTAATTAACTAGTTGTGTTATGGTTGTTAAAAACTAAAGGGAGTCACAAGGGGTCCCACCTACTAGTTATTGTTTATTTAAAAACCCTTATTATGATTTATTACTTTTCCCCCTAACTAAAAAGTTGGTTGAGTTTTAGTTAACTTAACTAATGAAGTAGTTCAACTACTTCAACCAATTGTAATTTTGTTAAAGGAAAAAGGAAAGGGAGGAACGAGGGGGAATATAAGGAGAAGAATACTAAGGTTTGTTCTTTGAGTTTTTGTTGAGATAATTCAGTTTTCATTCATTCCTTAATTCATTAGAAGCCTAATTATTTTTTATGATAACATGGTCCTATTGTAGACAACAAGATTCATTGTTTATCTATCTTTCATAGTTTGTGCATACTTGTATGTTTGTGAATTATTTTTCATGACTGACAAAGGCTATTGTGTAGAGTCTAGTGGGAATAAATATGTGGCAAGTTGATCCAGGTTTTCAAGTTCGTTTTTTGATTTTATGTCAAAATTCCTTTTGTATGTTTCATCGGGGATGTCTAAGTTTCACTTTGGTCCAAAAATTCCTCAGGAAATTTTGTAAAGAGAACGATTCTTTGATGAATTGAAATGAAATAAAGGATTTATTTATGTCTCATATGTGTTGACTATTTACTTGGTGTCTTTACTTTTGTCTCTATATTTATTTCAACATCTGATATGTTCAAAAACTTACATAAAAAAAATGATTTTTTCAACAAGCTTTTAATTAAAAAAAAACAGCCTAAGCACTTGTAAACAATACTTGTGAATTAGGATATCAGTTTTGATGGCTATAAACATAGGGTGATATTCCTATCTATATTTATTTAGCCAAGAAGGATCTGAAAATGTTTGAGTAAGATCATTTCATATGCTTTCCTCAATAGGCCATAATGGGAATTTGAGACTAGTATATGAAGAAATATTATACCTTTGTAAATATTTTTAGGGCCATAGGGCCTCACAACTTGCTTCTCAAGTATGTGCTTGATACATTATTGGATAGAGAAATAAAATACTAGACCTTGGAGAAAGGAGTCATTACTTATCTTTCAGAAAAGAACAAAATGTATTGGCCTATTTTACCCCTTCATATAGGATCATTATCCCTACAGAACAAGAAGAAAGAAAAAAAGGAAGCGGAAAATCTAAAGGAGTTGTGTCTTTATACTAGAGAGCCCAAATATCATGACCCCCAAAATATGGTTTATGAAAACATGAAGGTTGCTAGATTAACTCCTCAGATCATGCATGAATATGTATTCATTGAAGATGTATTTTGGGGATATTTATGTTTTGAAGAGGTGGTGGAAAGGCTCACCATCGAAGTATCCCAAGAGGAGCTGAAGAAAGATATAGAACAATTCAAGTCCCTACTCCTCGAAGATAAAGAAAGAATAAAATTAGAGGAAGAGAAAAGGATGGGAAAAGATGCAGAATGAGCTAAGAAAGTTGAAGAGGATAAAGAGAGATACCAACTGATGAAGAAAAAGGAATTCAAGGAGAAATAGGACAAAATGGAAAAGACCTAAACTACAAACCTTCCCTTAGAAAATTCAATACGAGAAAAGGAGAAACATCGAACACAAAACAAATGGACCTTGTTGCACAACAAAGAGTGAGGAAGAAGGAAGATGAAGAAAAAATTAAGGATTCCAAAGATAAAGAGGATAGAACGATGTCCAACAACACAGTTGTGATATCGAGTCTTGACATCGATCTAATAAACACCCCAATTTAGGAATGCATCCCACTGGTCACCATCCAAGGGATTTTATCACTCACTTTTGAAGCAATTGGTTTTGAAGGAAATATATTCATTGCGGGTGATTAATATTATAGCCACAAGACAAGATAAATTGAGAAAACAAACCTGAAGAGAAAAAGAGGAAAATTTGATGTAATCTAGGAAGTTCCTTAAAGGAACATCAAATTGAAAGTTGGGACAAATCTAAAGGATACCGAATTACAAGTACTCTCAACACTTAGTTCTTTTACTTGTGTTAACATTGTGTCAATCCATGAAGTCACAGGGGAAATGGATGATGAAAAATCAAAGATTATTGAGTTGGAGGTGACCCTGGAAAACATCAAACATGCCATGTTTAGTTAATATAGGAAAGAAACCCAGAATACAAAGAAAATCAACAAAGAGGAGATGGAAAGATAGATTCATATCCAAGGAAAGGAACTGATGGAAAAATTGAGTGAAACAATCACTCTCAATGAAAGGGCTCATTTACATGAGGTGGAAAAAATCAACGTTTCACATGACCACGAAGCTATGCAAATTATAGGAGAACTGTATGAAATGATATCTTTTGATGAGAGAAGTGAAAAGGAAGTTAGGAGACTACAACATGACAATGATATCCTAAAGAAAGAAGTAGAAAATCCATACATTTTCTCTGGAAGATATAAAAACAAAGGCTACTGAGAAGAATAAATAATATCAGAACTCACAAAAGACATTATTCTATGCTATGAACAAAATATTGAAGGCCATATTTGATAAAGAGAAACTAGGCATACAGGTGAAAGAAATGCATGAAAAATATCAAAAATATTTTGAATCCTACAACGAGGTCAGAGAATGGGAAGATGTCCAAAAAAACTTCCTTGAGACCCTACATGTGTACTCAGACAAGCAGAGAATCCAATATAACTGACTCTTGAGTGAAGGCATAACAACTATTGTACATATACAGAGGACACTGAAACAGGTCATCACAACAAGTAAAGAGCTATGGAGGTCTTTAGATAACCTACTCTCATAGTTTGGAATGGATCCTGTGAGGGATATAGAAAGAGAATTGTTGAACTAAAGAATGGTTAAATATCTTGAGAACAAAAGGAACCTAATTATGAAATCCATTGAGGCAATCGGTGAAATCAACACATTGGTTATAGAATAAATATTAATACAACTTGTCACCTTGATCTTGCAAAATCAAGATTCTGTGTGACGTGTTGAGAAAAAATTAAATATGGAAATCATTAAGCCCATATACAATGGTGAGACAGACCTTAAAAGAACATAGATACATTGAGTGAGAAAACATAATTGATGATTTTTAGACCTGGAAGGCCTTCATAGATGGAAAATCGCAATCACTAAGGGTCACCTAATGATCTCATTGCAACTGAAATTTTTGCAAATCAATCATTTCCCTCGTAATTATTGTAATTTCTTAATTAGGAAAGGGAACTAAACCGTCATTTCGAGACCCCAACCATTCAATAGTTAGAGTAATATTGAAAGTTTCTACCCATGTTCTATAAATCATATGAATGTAAAAGACATGAGTCTTATTATTTTTAGAGGTAGCAGAAAAGTACTATTACTGCAAGTTAATTGGAATCATAAACACTTTTTGAAGATTGTCGTGTAGTGTGTATGAATCAAATTTTTCTATTTATGTATTTTTTTCTATGTGATATATGAATGTTGGTTTTATGAACTATTTATAGACTAGGTTTTATATGTTTACGGTTACCATAATTTTCACTTTAAGTGCAGTGACAGTATGATCAGTTAGTAAATCAATTATTTGTCTATAACTTATTGTATTGTTAATCTTCCATATTTCTTTCTTATATGAATTATTTGTGTACATGTAATACAAACATTTCACTGCAATTACCTTTTAGTTTGTTCCTGATTAGGATAGGTTAGAATAGACTAGAATAAAATTTCATATTAGGACTATAGATACTCATCATAGACCAGAAGTAGTTATTTATCGTTTTAATTAATCTGAGATCCTTTGGTTCTCAGATTCATATTTAGTTAGTTAATTAGTTATTTTGATAACGAGGCCATAATCTGGTCGAAGACACTACTCCAAACAAGAGTGGGTCTCATTGGGACCTACCATTGGGTGTTCTCCCTTACTTTCTTGAATGAGTCATTATGACCCATTAATAGGTGTTGGCAGAGGCCCATGGTGGAGAAAATTCAAGATCAAGAACAATGCAACGAATGAGGAAGATTGGACCAAGAAGGAGAGCACACCATATTTTGAGGAAAAGTAGTCTGCAGGATAGGATTTGCGGAAATCAGTGTAGAGGTGGACAAACCTAGACATGTTAGCGTTAGGTTTTTTATGTATTGTAAAGGTTTTAACCCAATTTTG
Source organism: Picea engelmannii (assembly GCA_009831015.1). Taxonomy (NCBI): domain Eukaryota; kingdom Viridiplantae; phylum Streptophyta; class Pinopsida; order Pinales; family Pinaceae; genus Picea; species Picea engelmannii. The sequence continues at coordinate 89,452 of ML781544.1, forward strand.
CAGTATGAATAGAAGAAGTCTAAGTTATATTGGGGCATCTATGCTTTTTTTGTGAGATATTTTCGTGACGTTTTGCATGAAGAAAGTACTTGGAGAACATTTTTCGAGTTGAAGTCTTTTTTGAGAGTTGTGGAGCTTAGATGGAGTTAATATGGAGATGTAACTGAGGGTCAAGTGGCAAGCTGTGGAGATTAGTGCGATGTTGGTCTGCCTCACTAATTTCTATTATCCTATGATCTAATGCCGGCAACACATTTTTGATGAATAAGAAATAATCATAATATCTTTGTGGACGTATCCCCCGGGGGGTGAACTACGGTAAAAAATATGTGTTGCAATGTGTTTGAGTGGTTTATTTTAATTCTCCAATCATGTTTAAATGGTTAGATGAATCAATGGTTTAAATTACACTGGGCACTATAAATATGTATGAAGAATGAACATTGTGAATGATTGAATTAATAGATATGATGAATGGTATGATAGAATGCATAGTTAAGTAGAAATAGAAATAAGAAGAAAAACCCCAATCCCTTCCATGTATGCAGACACCTGCATCCTATAGTCACCCATAAACCATCTAGGGTGATACTGCACAATGAAATTTGTGCACGATGTACCATAAGGGCCGATGGTGAAAAGGGTTTGGTTGGAGAACTAAGGTAGAAACCAGGTCAACCCATACATCCAAAAAAATGTTTTGTTGCTAGCTAGAACTTAGAAGGAGAGCCGTGAAGGGGTTTGGTTAAGAATATGTAATGGTAGAAATGGATGTATAGGCCATGGAATCCTATGAAGCGAGAGATTGAAATATGGTTGGATACAAAATAGATGGAGTTTGTGTAGAAAGATAATAAGGGTTCTAGGTACACATCATTCCAGTACCTACAGAGGTATGTGTTTATTGATTTGCATGAAGCATATTTATGTTATTTTCTAGATTTATTACAGAAGTGGATATTGAGTTTGAAAGATACCCATATGACTAATCAAATTAGGCCAGTAGTGTGGATTGTTGAAAATATCACGTGGTTGGAAAGGGATAATAACAAATTCATGCATGCAGTGGATTTCTGGTTAGACAACATTACTATAGGTTTTATCACTGAGTTTGTAGTAGATAGAATAAAGTCATATTTTGTTGCAGAGAAAGATATCTTGAAGGGACCTAGCATGAGGTACATTATGTCACTCTACACATCGATCAAGATCTTATTTAATGATAAAGGCGGGATGACCATGAAATCATACAACTAGATCACTCTACATGCATGGGGGATTTGGGGGAAGCACTAAGGAAGATATGAGAAATGGATAAGGTGTTGGATTACTGAGAGGGGGGGTGAATCAGTAATAGTGTAATGATAATTCTTTTTATTCAAATGTTATATCAATGTAGAATTATTATCCAATAATGAGCAGTAAGAAATAAATAATCGCACACATACACAATACACCAGTGTTTTACGTGGAAACCCAAATCGATAGAAAACCATGTAATTCTTTTTCTTATATGTCTTGAAGAATTAAATTCATTGGAAGCACCAAATTCCTTTTTTTTCCAGCTGCAACTGGAAGGAGGCTCCAACCCCCTAGTTTCTCAAGCTAGAAACCAAGGGAAAATCAAACTCCCTAATTCTCTGGCTACAACCAGAAGGAGGATACAACCCCCTATGTTCACTGACTACAAATGGAAGGTGACTAAAGCCATATGTCCTTGCCCCATCCTGCCACCGTGAATTAGAAGTAGAATGATGGAACCACTGTCACACTATCACTGTGAGATATACCATTGTAAACATATACCAATAAATATTAACCATGCATCAACATGTACCTCAACCTGTAATCAACCTGTACCATAAAAAAGTGCATCAACAATGCACCAACCTATACCAAACAACCTGTAATCAACCTGTACCATAAACAAGTGCATCAACCATGCACCAACATGTACCAAACAACTTGTAATCAACATGTACCATAAAAAAGTGCATCCAACCATGTACCAAGTATGTACCAATCATTTGTCAACTAGTCATCAACTATGACTCATCAATATGTACCAACATCATCAACTGTACACCTCATGTATGTGCACACTCATCAACTACTTGTCTCAACCATGTACTCAACATGTGCCTCAACTAAAATCCCTCATCAATTTCATCATCCAAGTCTGATTTGTAGCTTTGTAATAGACCTAGTGTATATGATCACATTCCTACAAACCTTCCTTAACTTTAACAACAAGAGACTATCATTTTCATCAAAATTTTCTTTAGTCTCACATGCCTAGTTTTGGATTAGTCAATAACCCTAACTTGAAGTAATCATAACTTTGATCCTGTAATGTATAAAAATATGAAACTGATACACAATGTTTTTCACTATGTTCTATGCAATTCATCTAGGTTTCACTACTTGGAACTTCTCAGAAAAGGATTTATAGCAAAAATGGCATACCTTGCTGAATTATGGCTTATTCTAGAGGGTGACCTTGTAGAGCGTGCCCCACATGAAATGTTTGTTGAATTGATTTGAAACTGTTAAAAAGAATACTAATAATTGTACCCTACCAAACACATTTGGTCTCACTGAATTTGGATCTGTTATGAATAAGTTATGATGTATTTACCTGAAACACCTGTTTTTTACTAGTTTCGGGACTAGCCACAAACCCTGTTTTCCACGGAGTGTAACTCCCAAAATACAACGACCCACAAGGTTATTTTTTTACCATAGATACTTGGGTATGTTTTTGTAATGACATAGAAATTCCATGGTCTGAATCATTATAGAAAAAACGTTATAGAGAAAATGGTGAGATGACCTGTAAATAACATACCTTAGAAAGCACCATCAAAAGAATTTATCCTTCATTGCATTTTGGCCTTCTTTTCTTCAAATTCCCTCAAACATTCAGCTTATATATCCTTGGTTATCTCAGAAACCTATAGATATTCAATATTCTCAAGTTTAATTAAAATGAGAGAGCCTTGCCTCTTATTTATACTGTCCAAGTAGCTTCCTTAAAAACATCTTCTAGGCCACTTGGCTTGCTTTCCTTATTTTAGGATTAACCCACTTCTAATTTCTCCATTAAATTTATTCTTGAAATAATTTATTTTGTATTCAATTTGAATTATAATACAATCATCACTTCACTTTATTATTTACCTTTCAAAATCTCTTAAACCACTTTGACTACTTTGACCTTTTGGGGCTTCTAGATGACATATGAGGTTCCTCCAACTTCGTAAGGCCATAACTCTCAAACCGTGAGGAGTTATGTGACATTCCACATACCATGAGAAATGGAATGACATGTAATATCCATATAGAATAGTATTACCTTCAAATATATCAAAAATCATACTGTTATCCATGAAACAAACTTGGGTCCATTACCCAAACCTGGGTTCTCCAACTTCCCATGGTCATAACTCTCTAACCGTGACGAGTTCTGTGACATTATACATACCAATAGAAATGGAATGACAAGAACTATCCATATAGGATAGTTTCCCTAACAAATTCATTGTCCTTCATCTCACTATTCCACAATTAATTATGGGTTGTATTACTCCGCAAAGCGTCTTCCCATGAGGGCTTTCACCATAAGGGGACCACTTTGGAGTTCATCCATATTTACTTCTTATCAGACATGAAAAAACAATAATAAGTCTTATTTACATCAAACAATATTGGGTCCATTAACCAAACCTTTTTGCTATGGGGCTTTCTTCAAGGGTTGACATCAATGACAACCAACCTTAATCAACAATCTCCCCCTTTGGCATTGATGGCAACACTCTGATGCAATACTGAAATCATATCACCCAAACCTCGTGTACATCTAAGAAATATAAGATAAGAATTCAAAAATCATTAAAAAAGAATTCATTTTGGAGTAGAAATAACTCCAAGTCTTTGGTGAAGATATTCAAAGGCTTCCCATGGAAGTGGTTTTGTAAAGATGTTTGGCACTTGTTATTTTGTGCCCACATACTCAACTCTAATGTTCTTTTCTACAACCTATTCCCATAGAAAGTGATACTTGATTGGAATGTGCTTTGTCTTGGAGTGCATCACCGGGTTTTTTGAGATACTGATGGCACTTGTATTATCACAATATATTAGAATGGTCTCATCATACTCAACCTTTATATATGTCAAAGTTTGTTTCATCAAAGAACTTGTGTACAACATGCTGCTGCTACAATATACTCTACCTCGGCTATAGATAGAGATACTGATGATTTTTTTTCTTTCTTAGCCATGATACCAAACACTCACCTAATGATACAGGAGCATCACTCCAACATCATCAAGTGCTAGCTAGCCAGCACATCAAGTGCACATTCAATGGAAGGAGAGAGGTGCAACCCTCTCGTTTTTCAAATTTTGAAAAATTGTATTAAATGTTTGTAAGGCCAAAGAGCCAAATCCATGCATGTGGACAGGATGTGATTAGAAACCATCTTTAATGGTTGTAAGGCTGAGATCTAGATTTGATTCGGACTAGACAACCATTCAATGTAATTGAATATAAATTAATGAGAGTTGGTGAGATGGAGGGAAGAGCTCGAGGAGCCCCTCTTTGTAAAAAGATCTTCTTTGTATCTAGATTGGATGGGAAGAGTATAAGAGAGAATAGATTAGAGAGTAGAGGAAGCCATGACTCTGTTGCAGTCTGGGCTCACGTTGTAAAGAGGCATTTCATATTAATACAATTAGAGTAGTTTTTGCTGCATGTTATTCTGTGTTTGTTGATGAATGTCTTTATGCGTTGATGATATGTTGTAGATATGTGTTAGTTTGCATTTGTAGGTTATAGACAAAATTCGTTGTCTGTTGGGTTCTTTGTTTCTAGGTCTGGTTCTTTGTGGCTTCATGCAAGAGGTTGCATGATAGAACACTGCAGGTTCTGTAAGCCAGTGCATAGAGTGCACTTCTTAATTCTAGGGAATTTGGATAGAGTTGTGCCAGGAGGGCGCACCAGAGGAAGTATTAGACCCAGGGAGAAACCTCAAGGTTGTTGAACACCTTGGAGGTAAGAATGTGTGGAGGAAGGCACAAAGATAATAGAATCACTGAGGGTTCTATGGAAGCTCTGCCAGGAGGGATTTGAGCAAGTGCATAGAGTGCACAAAAGAACTCTATTCTGAGTTTCAAAGAAGGAGAAGTGTCGAGGAGGAAGACACTCATAGAGTCATTAAATACTCTATCGGCTCAATAAGGAGTGCTTGAATGGGAGGCTGCCAAGAGGGCACCAATATCCATTTGAAGGGGAAGGCAAGGGTCGAATCCCTTAGAGGTTTGAGTAGGAAAAGCTCAGGATGAATAATATAGTTGTGTGTAGGGACCCTGGAAGGAGTACAGAGGTCAAGAAACCTCTTGAGGTTTCAGAGTGAACAAATCCCAGGAGGGAAGAGTTTTAGTAACACAGGTGAGACTAAAGGTCATGGACTCATGGGATAAAGAACAAAGGTTTCAGCCTTTGAAGCATTCGAAATCTTCCAAGGCTCGGAGATAGTGCGTTCTCAGGAAGGAGCAACAATAGCCATTGGATCGATACTGAGAGAAGAAGATCTGGACTGTTGAATCTACATCCAGGCAATAGGAGGAGAGCACACAAGGAGGATAGATCTGAACCGTTAGATCTAGCGCCAATGCTTGACAAAAGTTGGATGAGGTGAACGCACATGGGGTTTAAACCCTTGGATATTCACACATTCAGGAATCAAAAGTTGGAGGAGTAGAGGAGGATGAACCCCATACTTGCAATCACCGAGATCATGAAATCACGTCAGCCATCAGATTTGGAGCATAGTGGTTTGAGAGATGCTGGATCAAGGACACGTGCACGGGGTTTAATCCCTATTAAGATGCACATAAGAGTAGAACGGACGGTCAGAATTCTCTGTGTAGAACTTGCAAAATCGTGAAATCACAACAAAACCCCAAATTCTTTGTGCTACAAAACCCTGAATCGCGAAATCACAATTCGACCTGAACCATCGATCGAGGAGAAAGGAGAGCCATGAGATTTGGCACCTCACTACATCGTGTATCAGTGTTTCAGAGGGTGAAGGAGTTACACCTTGATCGCTAAAGTCGCAAAGTGTCGAGCACCAAGGGCTTAGGAGAACACGTGTCATGTCCGTTAGGTGGGGACCATGTGGTTGACAGGTGGCACAAACATAGAGTGCACAGAAAAGATGGAAGTAGGTGAAAGGTTGCGTACATGCATCACCTTGGAAGGGGTCAAACCATCGCTAGCTTATCGTGCTTCGAGGTTTCACAAAGGAGGAGCACGAGGCCTCAACACTCCAACTCGCAAAGTTGTGAGTTGCGAGGGGTGCTAGAGTTAGGCCCTAGTTGGCGGTTGCTTGTAGAGGCACTAGCGAGGAAGGATCCATACTCATATCACATCTTGGGTATCGAAGGTTTGGAGTGCAAGAAGAGTTGAGGGCCTTCGACTCACCAAATCGCAAAGTCGTGAGTTGTGAGAAGCATTTGCGCTAAGGCCAGGTTGTGGTCACATGGAGATATAAGGCTCACGCCTAGTGTCAAGTTGCACAGGGTGATGTTTCATGAAGGAACTTTGGATTTTGTAATTTGAGGTTCCAATAGGGATCCGAGGGAGCCACTTTGACTTGAGGAGAATTTAGAACAATCCTGTGCAAATCACGGCCCGAGGGTCGGGGGTCTGCGTCATTTTGCTATCATATCTTGATTTTGTCTGTATATTGCTAGTAGAGGGAGATAGAGGAAAGGGAAGACAGAGTGTTGAAGCTCTGTGATGAGTATTGCAAGGTGCGCAAAAGTCAATAGATATTCGGGAGGACTGTAGGAAAGGCCGGAAGCACTCACGGTTGCAGAGTGATAGCAACAAGTTTGCCAGGAGGGCAGACAGGAACAGGAAGATGGCTATTGAAGGCGATGGATGTGGTGGAAATAAGAACCACCAGCAATAGAGAAAAGATGAAATAGATAAAGAACTCACTGAGGTGAGGGCGAGAATGGAAGAGCTTACACTACGCGTGCAGAAAAACGCAAAGACACATAGGGTGTATGAATGGCCTCTGAGGAGGAAAGCAAAGTGGCCAGTCAAAAAATTGTTCGCCAAAGGATAGTGAAGGTTGTTAATAGGATGGCTAAGGCATGTTGAACACCTCAGAGGTGAATAGAAAATGGTTCACATCTGTGAGCCAAAAGCTAGGAGAAATCTCAGTGATGATGAGGAGAAAAGATCACTGGAAGATCTCGTGAACTGCTAGGAAGGCAGTGAAGAAAGTTCAGATTACCAGATGGGAAATGAGATGGGATTGTTGGATGATCTCAGAGACTGCTAGGTGAGCATCAAGGAACTTTCAAGTTGCCAGGTGGGCAATGAGATGGGATCACTAGGAGATCTCATAGATTGCCAGGAGGGCAGAGAAGAAATCCCATATTGTCAGGTGGGTAAGAGAGAGAAGAGGGGACTTCTTAATAGTGTCATGAACTCAGAGGTGATTTTGAATCAGTGAGAGGAGCTAATAGAGAGGGATCAGAGGAATCTCCTAAGCATTGGAGGAATTAAGATATTCCTACCAAGAAGCCAAGACGAGGCCAGGGAAGATGTTGCGGGTACAACAATAGAAGGATAGCCAACAGAGACTGTCAAAGAGAAAGAAGAAATGGAGAAGATGTCAAAATCTTCCCCAGCAGAAGAAGAGCATGCAACTAAGATGTTCACTCCATGGGAGTTGGAGTACAAAATGTTGGAGGATTGATTGAACCATCGAGAACCAGTAGATGAATGCCATGAGCAGACAGTCATGAAGATTTTGGAAAAAGAGTATTCGAATAAATTGCTCGAAAATTTCAGCCAAGGAAATGAACAGATGATGATAGCAATGCTGAGGTCTACAACAGAAGGTGAATTAGAATTCTAGTCTAAGGAGAAGCTGGAGGAAGATGGAGATGCACCAACAGGAGAAATAGCAGAAGAAAAACTGTCAAAAGGGGAAGCTAAGAAGAGACTCAGTGATCAGACTGCAGAACTGAGTTTTGTAGCAGAGTGGCAAGCTAAGACCATAGAGGAAGAAAATAGCATGGGGGGTCTAGTTGATCTGCCCATTGATAAGGACAAAGAAGTGCATCTGAGGAGACTGCATAAAGAGGGCCAACCATTGGAGCAGTTGGACGAAGTAATTGAAGCAATTGGGAAGCTGATGATTAGATCAGTAGAAGCAGTCAACAAAGGGAAACTGTGCAGAGGAGAACCTACCATAGAAGCAGGGCAATAGATGCAGCAATAGCAGCAAAGCAATGGAGCAGATGGACAGTTCCAGAGAACTGTTTGGAATCCAGGTGGGTTTCAACAGCGGTGCTGGGAAGCTCATGAGAAGGAGCTCATGATTTTTGCAACTGAGGAGTATGATGCAGGAGCATCGCTCCAATGTCATCAAGCACTAGCTAGCCAGCACATCAAGCATGCATTCAATGGAAGGAGAGAGGCACATCCCTCTCATTTTTCAAATTTTGAAAAATTGTATTTAATGTTTGTAAGGCCGATGAGCCAAAGCCATGCATGTGCATAGGCTATGATTAGAAACCATCTTTAATGGTTGTAAGGTGGAGATCTAGATTTGATTTGGACTAGACAACCATTCAATGTAATTGAATGTAAATTAATGAGAGTTGGTGAGATGGAGGGAAGAGCTCGAGGAGCCCCTCTTTGTAAAAAGATCTTATTTGTATCTAGATTGGATGGGAAGAGTAGAAGAGAGAATAGGTTAGAGAGTAGAGGAAGCCATGACTTTGTTGCAGTCCAAGCTCACATTGTAAAGAGGCATTTCATATTAATACAATCAGAGCAGTTTTTTCTGCATGTTATTCTGTGTTTGTTGATGAATGTCTTTATGCGTTTATGATATGTTGTAGATATGTGTTAGTTTGCATTTGCAGGTTACAGACAGAAGTCGTTTTCTATTGGGTTCTTTGATTCCAGGTTTGGTTCTTTGTGGCTTCATGCAAGAGGTTGCATGAAATAACACTACGGGTTTTGTAAGCCAGTGCATAGAGTGCACTTCTTAATTCTGCGGAATTTGGACAGAGTTGTGCCAGGAGGGTGCACCAGAGGAAGTATTAGACCCAGGGAGAAACCTCAAGGTTGTTGAAAACCTTGGAGGTAAGACTGTGTGGAGGAAGGCACATAGATAACATAATCACTAAGGTTTTTGTGGAAGCTCTTCCAGGAGGCCATTGAGCAAGTGCATAGAGTGCACAGAAGAACTCTATTTTGAGTTTCGAGGAAGGAGAAGTGTCGAGCAGGAAGACACTCACAAAGTCGTTAAATACTTTGTCGGTTCAATAAGCAGTGCTTGAATGGGAGGCTGCCGAGAGGGCACCAATCTCCATTTGAAGGAGAAGGCAAGGGTCAAATCCGTTAGAGGTTCGAGCAGGAAACGCTCAGGATGGATAGCACAGTTGTGTGCAGGGACCTTGCAAGGAGTGCAGAGGTCAAGAAACCTCTTGAAGTTTCAGAGTGAACAAAGCTCAGGAGGGCAGAGTTTTAGTAATGCAGGCGAGACTAAAGGTCATGGAATCACAGGATAAAGAACACAGGTTTCAGCCTTTGAAGTGTTCGAAATCTTCCAAGGCTCAGAGAGAGTGTGTGCTCAGGAAGGAGCAATAGTAGCCATTGGATTGGTACTAAGAGGAGAAGATATGGACTGTTGAATCTATTTCCAGGCAGTAGGAGGAGAGCGTGCAAGGAGGATAGATCTGAACCGTCATATCTAGCACCAATACCCGACAACCGTTGGATCAGGCGAAGGCACACGGGGTTTAAACCCTTGGATATTCACACATTTAGGAATCAGAAGTTGGAGGAGCAGAGGAGGTTGCACCCCATACTTGCAATCGACAAGATCACGAAATCGCACTTGCCGTCGGATTTGGAGCACAGTGGCTTGAGAGCCACTAGATCAAGAACACATGCACGGGGTTCAATCCCTAGGAAGTTGCGCATAAGAGTAGAATAGAGGGTCAGAATTCTCTGTGGAGAGCTCACAAAATCACAAAATCGCAACAAAACCCCAAATTCTTTGTGCTACAAAACCCCGAATTGCAAAATCGTGATTCGACCTGAACCATTGATTGATGAGAAAGGAGAGACGTGCGATTTGGTGCCTCACTACATCGTGTATCGTATTTTCATAGGGTGAAGGAGTTTCACCTTGATCACTAAAGTCGCGAAGTGTCGAGCACCGAGGGCTCGAGCGAACACGTGTTACGTCCGTTAGGTGGGGACCGTGTGGTGACAGGTGGCGTACACGCATTACCTTGGAAGGGGTCAACCCATCACTAACTTATCACACTTTAGGGTTTCGCAAAGGAGGAGCACGAGGGATCAACACTCCAACTCGTGAAGTTGCAATTTGCGAGGGGTGCTAAAGTTAGGCCCTAGTTGCTGGTTGCTTGTAGAGGCACTAGTGATGAAGGAGCCATACCTGTATCGCATCTCGAGTATCAAAGGTTTGGAGTGCAAGAAGAGTCGAGGGCTTTTGACTCACCAAATTGCGAAGTTGCAAGTCACGAAAGGTGCTTGAGCTAAGGCCAGGTTGCGGTCACATGGAGATGTAAGACTCGCTCCTGGTGTCAAGTTGCACAGGGCGAGTTTTCATGAAGGACCTATGGATTGTTTAATTTGTGGTTTCAATAGGGATCCGAGGGAGTGGCTTTGTCTCAAGGATAATTTAGAATGATCTTGTGCGGATCACAACCCGAGGGTCGAGGGTCTGCGTCACCTAACTAGAACATTGCTCCACTGGTGCTTCGTCGATCATCAATACAACCTGCCCAGTCTACATCTGTGTAGGCAATAAGTGATATATATTTTCCTTTTGAATATGTCACATATAGTAGGCTACCAATCATTGACCTTTATTGCCTCTGATCTGTAGACTTTGAATCATCATCTTTGCTGAACTTACAACTGGTTTGCATGGGAGTGATAACTAGTTTGGAATCTTCGATTCCAAAACTTTTTAGCATTTCTCTGATATACTTGGTTTGAGAAATAAAAACTCGGTTGCTTTGACATAACTAAAGTCCCAGAAAGAAGGATAGTTCTCCAAGTAATGACATTTCAATTCATTCTGCATGTCTTTTGCAAATTTCTGGCTTAACATGTCATCATCACTACCAAAAATAATATCATCAACATAAACTTCAATTAATAAAATATTACCTTGAATTACCTTGATGTAGAGGTTGTTGTCTGCACTTCCTTTTCTAAATCCTTCCTGCTGCATATACTTATCCAGTCTCGAGTACCATGCTCTAGGAGCCTGTTTTAGACCATGCAAGGCCTTCTTTAATTTACACACATAGTCTGTGTTCTCTGACAACTGAAATCCTTCTGGTTGTTCAATGTAGACTTCTTCTTCAAGTTCCCCATTTAGAAAAGATGATTTTACATCCAGATGATATACTTTAACATTTTTGGAGCATGGATAAGCTAAAAGCAAATAGATTTCTTCCATTCCGGCAACTGGGGAAAATGTGTCTTCAAAGTTGATTCCTTCAATCTGTGCATATCCTTTACATACCAATCTAGCTTTGTTCCTTGTAACCTGTCCATATTCATTCAATTTATTCCTGAAAACCCATTTTGTGTCGATCACATTCTTATTCTTTGGTCTTGGAACCAATTCCCAAGTGTGATTTTTTTCTATTTGATCCAATTCTTCATCCATGGCCTTATTCCGAAATTCATCCTTGCTGGCTTCTTCAAAACAATTTGGTTCAATTGTAGATAAAAGTGCTAGGTGTGTTTGTTCTGGTGAACTAATTTTTCTCCTAGTCTCAACTCCTGAATCTTTGTTTCTAATAATCTGATCTAAAGGATGACTCTTCTGTACTTGTTTGCTAGGTGTCTTTGGAGATACTTGTTGAACTTGCTCTTCTTCTTCTGTCAGATTCTCTTCATCTCCATATTCCTCTTCTACTTCTTTTTCATCTTCTTCTTCAAAAATTTGTTCCATTGATTTGTTTTCTTCTTCCTTTGATTCTGGTCTACCTGTTTCATCAATTGTTACATTGATGTTTTCCACAACTTTGTTTAATCTTACATTGTAACACTTGTATTCTTTCCTTGTACTTGAGTAACCAAAAAGTATTCCTTTCTCCACACGAGAGTCAAAATTTTCCATTATGCTATCTTCTCTTTTGATGTAGCATTTGCTTCCAAAAAATCTGAAGTGATTCACATTTGTTGGTCTTCCTTTCCATAGATCGTAGGGAGTTTTATCAGTGTTGTTTCTGAGCATTACTCTATTCTGAATGTGAACTGTTGTATGCACTGCTTGTGTCCAAAAAATATCTATTAACTTTGAATCCATTATCATTGTTCAAACCATTTCTTGTACAATCCTGTTCTTTCTTTCAACAACTCCATTATGTCAAGGTGTCCTAGCAACAGAGAATTGCCTTTTTATTCCATGATTGTTGCAGTAGTCCATAAATTCCTTTGAGGTGAATTCTCCTCCATTATCCGATATTAAGCATTTGATTCTTGAATCCATCTCATTTTCAACCATTTCCTTGTAGATCTTGTAGTTTTCAAAAGCTTCTAAATTGTTTTTGAGAAAGCAAACTGCAATCATTCTTGTATAATCATCAACTAATAACATAAAATATCTCTCACCTTTTAAGCATTTTGTCATAGTTGGTCCAACTAGATCACTATGCATAATTTTAGTTTTGTTGTTGAATATTCCTTTGATTTGAACCTTGTCTTTGTTTTCTTTCCTTGTTGGCAATGCTTGCATAAAGTGTTGGTTGGTTTCATGATCTAGGGAATTTCTCTGACTACTTATCTTTTGCTGACTTTGACAAGGTTATCAAAATGCATGTGACCCATTCTTCTGTGCCATAGCTAAATTTCATCATCCTTTCCTAGAAAACACTTTTCATTTCCAATTTCGCTTAACACATATTTGTTGCTTGAAGTTCTTGCAGCTATAGCGACCAATTTCCCTTAACCTTCTTTTCTTATCTCACACTTTTGTGAATCAAAAGTAACTTTATTACCTTGGTCACACATTTGACTCACACTTAAAAGATTATGTTTCATATCTTCTACTAGTAGAACATTTTTTTCCTTTTCATTCTTGTTCCCAATT
>ML781544.1:103561-125774 GCA_009831015.1 Picea engelmannii
CTGACTTCATCTTCATCTGATGATGATATGTCTTCTTTGGTGCAAAAACTTTTCTTGAAAACTCTCTTTGTAGTTCTTTTACCTTTATATGTTTGTCTGCCTTTTGAGTAACCTCCATCATTTCTCTTTTTATTATGAGGACATTTGTTAGAAAAATGACGAATACCATCACAATTAAAACAAATTAAAGGAAGATTACCTCTATACCTACCATTAGTTACCATGTTCATTCTTTTGATGAAGTTGACCACTTCTTAATCATCTTCTGAGACATTGTTGCTACTGCTATATTCTTCTTGTTCCTTTTTCTTTAGATTTGATATTTTGGATGCTTGAAGGTTGCTTCTTTTACATATAGATTTTCTTGTTTAGTTTTCATCTCATATGCTGTGAAGATTCCATGCAGTTCGTCCATGCTTATTGATTTTAGATCCGATCTTTCTTCTAGTGTTGATATCTTAGGGTTGAATCTTGTAGGAAGAGATCTTAGTACCTTTTGAACAATTACATATTCTTCGATTTCTTATCTCAATGATATGATTGCATTCACTGTTTCATCGACTCGTAAGAAGTAGGTTGTGATATCTTCATCTTCCTTCATTTTTAGTTGTTCGAACTGACCTCTGTAAGTTTGAAGCTTCACTGCTTTGAATTTTGAATCTCCTTCATAAATATTTCGAAGTTTGTCCCAAATATCTTTAGCAAATTTACAATGTGCAACTTTGGTGAATACCGTATCACTGAGACCATTCAAAAGTGCATTTTTGGCTTTGTAATTATTCTCACTTAGTTTCACTTCATTGTCATTTGTTGGTGGAACTATTGGTGTTGTGTATCCATCTACAATTGATTGAAAAACCTGAAATCCTTGTGCATGTATATATGTCTTCATCCTTATGCTCCAAAAAGCATACTTATGTCCATCAAACTATGGTATTCCATTTTTATATGAGTTGGTACTCTCCATGATCTACCTTTCAGTGGTTAAACTGATTTCTAAAGGAACCTTCTCTGATATCAATTGTTGGATTACTGAGAGGGGGGGTGAATCAGTAATAGCGTAATGATAATCCTTTTTCTCCAAATGTTATATCAATGTAGAATTATTATCCAATAATGAGAAGTAAGAAATAAACAATCACACACATACACAGTACACCAATGTTTTACATGGAAACCCAAATTGAGAGAAAACCATGGAATGATTTTTCTTATATGTCTTGAAGAATTACATTCATTGGAAGCACCAACTTCCTTTGTTTTCTAGCTGCAACTGGAAGGAGGCTCCAACCCCATAGTTTCTCAGGCTACAACCTGAGGGAAGCTCCAACTCCCCAATTCTATGGCTACAACTAGAAGGAGGATACAACCGCCTATGTTCTCTAACTACAACCACCTGTCCTTTCCCCATCCTGCCACCCTGAAGTAGAAGTAGAATGATGGAACCACTATCACACTATCACTGTGAGATATACCATTGTAAACCTATACCAATAAATCTAAACCATGCATCAACCTGTACCTCAACTTGTAATCAACCTGTACCATAAAAAATTGCATCAACCATGCACCAACTTGTACCAAACAACCTGTAATCAACCTGTACCATAAACAAGTGCATCAAGCATGCACCAACCTATACCAAACAACCTGTAATCAACCTGTACCATAAACAAGTGCATCCAACCATGTACCAAGTACGTACCAATCATGTGTCAACTAATAATCAACTATGACTCATCAATATGTACCAACATCATCAACTATACACCTCATGTATGTGCCAACTCATCAACTACTTGTCTCAATCATGTACTCAACATGTACCTCAACCAAAATCCTTCATCAATTTCATCATCCAAATCTGATTTGTAGCTCTGTAATAGACCTGGTGTATATGATCACATTCCTATGAACCTTCCTTAACTTTAGCAACAAGAGACTAGCATTTTCATCAAATTTTTCTTTAGTCTCACATGCCTAGTTTTGGATTAGTCAACAAACCTAACTTGAAGTAATCATAAATTTGAACCTGTAATGTATAAAGATATGAAACTTATAAACAATGTTATTAATTGTTTTTTATGCAATTCCTCCAGGTGTCACTACTTGTAACTTCTCAGAAAAGGAGTTATAGAAAAAATGGCATACCTTGCTGAATTTTGGCTTATTCCGGAGAGTGAGCTTGTAGAGTGTGCCTGTCATGAAATATTCATTGAATTGATCTGAAACTATTAAAAAACATACTATTGGATATACCCTAACCAACACATTTGGTCTCACTAAATTGGGATCTTGTATGAAGAAGTTGTGACGTGTTTACCCGAAACACCTGTTTTTGAATAGTTTAAGGACTAGCCACAAACCCTATTTTCCACGTAGTGTAACACCCAAAATACAATGAACCACAAGATTAATTTTTTACCACAAATACTTGGGTATGTTTTCTCAATGGAATAGAAATTTCAAAGTTTGAATAATTATAGAAAAATTTTTATAGCGAAAATGGTGAGCTGACCTATAGATAACATACCTTAGAAAACGCCATCAAAAGAATTTATCCTTCCTTGCATTTCAGAATTATTTTCTTCAACTTCATTCATAAATTCATCTTAGATATCCTTGGTTACCTCATACACCTATATATATTCAATATGATCAAGTGTAATTAAAATGAGAGATCCACACCTCTTATTTATACTCTCCAAGTAGCTTCCTTAAAAACATCTTCTAGTTCACTTGGCCCACTTTCGTTATTTTAGGGTTAACCCACTTCTAATTTCTCCATTAAATTTAGTATTAAAATAATTTATTTTGTATTCACCTTGAACTATAATACACTCATCACTTCACTTTATTATTTACCTTTTAAAATCTCTTAAACCACTTTGACTACTTTGACCTTTTGGGGCTTCTAGATGACATATGAGAGTCCTCCAACTTTGTAAGGCCATAACTCTCAAACCGTGAGGAGTTATGTGACATCCCACATGCCACCAGAAATGGAATGACATATAATATCCATATATAATAGTATTACCTTCAAATATAGAAAAAACATACCATTATCCATCAAACAAACTTGGGTCCATTACCCAAACATGGGTTCTCCAACTTCACATGGTCATAAATATCTAACCGTGAGGAGTTATGTGACGTTCTACATACCAATGGAAATGGAATGACAAGAACTATCCATATAGGATATTTTCCCTAAAAAATCACTATCCTTTATCTCATTATTCCATAATTAAGCATGGGTTCTCTTACTCCGCAAAGCGTCTTCCCATGAGGGCTTTCACCATAAGGGGACCACTTTGGAGTTAATCCATATTTACTTCTTATCAAACATGAAAAAACAATAATGAGTCATATTTACATCAAACAATCTTTGGTTCATTACCCAAACCTCTGTGCTACGGGGATTTCTTCAAGAATTGACATCAATGACAAACAACCTAAATCAACATAAGGCTCTGGAGAGTAGCCAGAAGAAGGAGGAAATGGACCCCATCATTATGGATGATGAACATACCAGGTAAATCATATGGAATGTAGGTGTGACGTGTAAAGGACGACCCTACCAGTATAATATGAATAGTAAGAAGATGGTTGTAGTAGAGCGAGAGGGCTTGGATGATGATGATGAAGAGGTAGAGGATCTTTGTGCCATGGGGAAGATTGAGGATATCTTGTGTGCCACATATGAGAGGAAAACCAAAGTTCATGGTCCAATGTAGAAGAATGCTCTCCATTACAAATATGAATTAGTGTGGAACTCACAACCCCATGTGTGACTATGACAACTAAAGAAGAAAAACATGTTAACAAGAAAGTGATTAGTGATAGAATAATTTTTTTCATGACGTGGGTCCTATAGAAGAAGTGCAATATCAAAAAGTAGTAGTCAAGTATCTAGACCGCGTGAAGGTAGTAGCTCAATGAATTTCACAATCACAGGACAAGATCCAATTATTAGGTTACCAGAATTCTGATGAGACGGTTAAGATGATCCAGAGAAACTTTTTTTCATTTGTGAGAAGATATAAAGGTTGCATAGTTGGAAATCACATTTAGAGACTGTGCATTAGATTGGTGCATGGGTCTCTCAACAAATAACCCAACTTGAACACCTACAACTGTAGTAGATGTGAAGAGGCAGTTAATAAATGAATTTCAGAAGACAAGCTCAAAATACTAGTTTATGAATGAAACAATAGAGATCAAGCAGAAACCAGGAGAATCATTCTGGGAAGTGGACCAAAAATTCAAGAGGATAAAAGGTAAGTTAACGTACACTATTATTGATAAACAACACAGACATTTTTTTGTTAATTCTTTGTTGCCACAATTGAAGTATCCATTGAGATAAAAAAAATTCCAAAGTCAGGATGAGGCCCTGTAAGCAGCTTTAGAGCTAGAGGAAAACTAATACAAGCATATAGATCCAACTATGGAAGAGTTGAAGCAATATTTGAAGAGCTTAACATTCTAGTTGAATCAGAACAAAGGAAAGGAAGAAAGAGAAGATGGCTAGTGTACAATGAATAGGAAAGAAGGCCATCAAAAGAATGAGTGTACATTATTTGCGCAGTATATTGGAGTGGGTATGCCAAACCCTTTAACTTCAGGAGGACCATGGTGTGATATTTTCAAAACACATGGGAATTATCCATATTATTTTCCCCTAATGAAGAAGTATTATAAAATACTGAAGAGCACATTTTTTAACTTTTGTAGTCAGTTGGAAATGAAGACAAGGACTATAGAACCTTGGAGATAATGAACGAAAGGATTGCAGATACATACAGGGCGTAGGATGAAAATGTAATAGGACAACCTACGCAGAAGCCACAGTATAAAAACGCGCAACAACCACAATATAATATCGTGCAATAGTTTGCAACACAACCACAGTATAATGCACAATAGTGTCAAGGGAAACAATAGTATAATCCTGCACAAGAGTGCACAACACCATCAAAATACAATAATGTGTAGCCGCAGTATAATCAAGGACTGCAGTATAACACACCACGTGGAGATAATCAATGAAACATAGGAGGCTTCATAGGAGTAGTCCATGGAGGAAGAGGATTTGGAGGAGGCTGAGAACTAGTGGTTTGTTAAAATTGTTAGAAGCCAAGGAACTATGCAAGATACTTCCTAAAGCCACCTCTGACATGTATGTGTTGTTGCACAACAGACAATGAAACACAAAAATGTCCTACACTTTTGATAAATATATAGGACAAGAGGAACCAGACTAATTAGAACATGCAGTGGATCAGGATGGAAAATAGAGAATAATATGGGAAGAAGATTAGAATAGTTACTAGAGGTGGAGCTAAGACAGGAGAATGTGTAGCCAAGAAGGATCAGGACCAATATCAGTGGGTTAGGAAGAATACAATGCTAGAACAAAATTTTGAGGCGTGCAAGGAGAAAGAGATATTCATGGAATATAGATAGGATATATTGAAGGAAAAAATTGTGTCCACTTTATGAACGAAGCCAGTAGATGAGATATCACTCTATGACATGCCTTCATTATTTGATCAGACCAATGAAGAGTATTCGTTAGAACAAGTAAGTAACTTATGAAACTTTTTGGGAGCTTGTGTCAAATTACTGAGTGATAAAAATTCCTTACAAGTAATGCAAAATTTACTAGAAAAGTGTAATCTTGGGGAAGAACGGGTAAAAAGAGTAAATCAAGTTCGTAAGAAGAGAATAACGAATAGGGAATTCAAATTGAATGCCAACATAGGATATTTCAATATGGGGGATATTATACTAGACTTAGGGTCTAAAGTCAATGTTCTTCCAAAGAAGACTTGCGAAGTTATGTGAGAACCATAATTGAGGTATTCACCTATTCAGCTGAAGTTGGAAAATCAACACGGAGTGGTGGAAATAGGAAGGTTGAAGGGGATTCCAGTAGATTTAGATGGTGTGTTCACCATGGCATACTTTGAAGTCATTGACATAGTGGACAAGACTTAGCCATATCCAATGTTGTTGGGCTTGGATTGCGCTTTTGATAGACAAAATGTTATAAAATTGAAGACAAGAAATATTATATTTGAATAAGGGGAGTACAAAGTTAGTGTTCCATTAGGTATGTGGAACCTGTGACAAAAAATATTCTGACAAAAGATGTGACTCAACTATACAAAACTATTATGCGCGAAGAGGATTATATCAACCCAAATGTAGATGGCATTCTTAGTTGGAGGAGTATTATTTCTTATGCTTCAGACTCTGAAACAAGACTAAAAAAATTGGCAGCAACATCTACATGAATTGTCTACCAGGAGGTGTGCCAGAATGATGCACGCCCTGAGATGGGTTGGTATAGAGGTAAGAGAAACTCCTAATTTTTATGGCTTGAATGATTTAGAATAATTTTTAATGAAGTATGAGGTAGAGTTTATGGAAAATCATATATTACCAACATTATATATTTCTTTAAAATCTACACCTATAAGATGATGGGATACACACAAGAAAAATATCAACAATTGGTTTTAGTGCAAAAGGTCACTGCGCATCAGATTCGACGCAAAGAATGATCATAGATATGAGAAGAAATATGAGGGATTTGAACAACCTAAAGAAAATTTAGAGATGTGCATGGTTCAGTGGATATTAGGGCCACCATAATAATGGCCACACCATTTTATTCACACACTATAAGGAATTCCGAAGAACTGGCACACAGAACAAGAACAACATAGAGAAACTGCTAACTAGGAAGAGATACACTAGATCTTTGTAGTTACATTTTCCTTTGAGCATGACAATCCAGAGATAGATACAATGCTAAAAGTGGTAAGAGTCAGGATATTTGGAGAACCATAGTTTGAAATAGTTCCATCATATCAAAAGGAGGATAGACAAACAATTAAATAATTTCTACATTGTTATCACGTCACAGAAGAGGAAGATCCAACAAAAGATAATATGTGTAACATACAATTCATATAAGTAGAAGGTGAAAGGGAAGTAGAAGGTCCGAAGTTATATTCATAAGATTATGTTTCACCATTAAAAATAGAAAAGGAAAACATTAGAATGGAAGAAAACCCAAATACAAAAAGTATTGGATATTATTGGGATAATCAAATAGTAGAAAGGATCAGAAAATTATTGTGTGAATATAGTGACTTATTTCCAACAACATTATCAGAGATGATGGGGTTAGCAAGAGATCTAGGAGAGATGAATATACCTTTAAAACTAGAATCCATACCTATCAGACAGAGGCCTTACACATTGAATACAATATACAAAGAGAGGGTGAAGATATAAATTGACAAGATTCTAGAAGCTAGTCTCATAGAACCTATAGAAGAGTCAAAATGGATCATTCCTATGGTGGTGCAAGAAAAGAAGCAAGGAGGGATCATTATTTGTGTATATTTGAGAAAATCGAATGATGCTTTCTTGCATGATCCTTTTTCTACCCCATTTACAGATGAATTTTTGGAGAATGTAGGCAGTCAAGAAGCTTATTATTTTACATATGGATTCTCAAGATATCATAATATAAGGATAGCACCTCAAGATAGGAATAACCAACATTTTCTATCATCAAATTATGATAACACCTCAAGATACGAATAAGACAAAATTTTCTACACAACGGGGATCATTTCAGTATATAGTTATGCCATTTGGATTGAATAATGTTGATGTAGGAGCATCATTGTCATAATTCAATGAGGAAAGGTGGGAGATGACTCAACATCCATCGCAACACACTTAACCGGTTGGGATTCCAAGGAGGGTGCGTCACTTTAAATTTTGAAAACCTTGTAATTAAAGATCGCATGAGATCTTGAATCTAGATACATTGTATGTGCTCCAAAATATTGTAATTTATTTTAATTCTCATACGATTGTACATATTTTGAGCGTCGACTCATATTTGGATTGTAACTATTCATTTATTGTAATAATCCTAGTAGTAGGATTCTTTTAATTATGATATGAAAGCACTAGAATAGTCTAGAGGGAAGGCTCAAGAATCCTCTTCATGTATAAATCAGTGTAATATGTACCCAAAATAAGTTGTTGTAGTTGTTGAAAGAAAAATATGAAAGATGCAGAAGGTTGTTGAAATCCATGTAAATATATGCTGAAGGAATATAGAAGAAGATATTTTCTTTCAATTCCTGATCTTGCTTGTCTTTGAGTAACTTGGTAAATGATATGTTATTTATCTCTGTGTATATGTGTGTGTGCATATAAATGGTTGGTTGAATGAATCCTTAATGTTAATATAAGTTTAAATTGTTTCAATATCGGTGAAAGGAGTGCACAAAACCACGTAAGGAGTGTCAATCCTGAGCCATCTATAGGTTCAAATAGCTCAGGAGATATATCGTAAGTCTACTTAGAGAAAGTGCAAGGATTCCACCTATAATCACAAGAGCATAAAAGTTTAGAGGGGAGACCAGTGAAAATAGTTCACATAGTCGACACTTTGTTAATTGTTGAAGAATCTAAGACGAGAGATAGCACAAGGAGTGCACATGTGACTTCTTTAAGTCCCAAGCTCGGGAGGGAAGTGCAAAGTGTGCGCCAGAGTTCAGTTCCTTGAAGTGACAAAGCTCATGAGGGAATAACAAGGTGTGTGCTAGAGTTCAATTCATCCAAGTGACGAAGCTCGAGGAGGGATAATGAGAGTAAGTCCCCAAGAGGAGAAATCTCTTTGTTTAAAGGAGAGTGGATGAGATCTGTTCGGGAGAAGTCAAATTGTCTCACAATCATTGGATTAAGGAGAAGGAGTCTGATTCTTAAACCCCCAATTCATGTGGACTTTGTTACTCCAATAGTTTTAATTAATTTGTTTTAAGTGAGGAAAACACCCGGAAGCCCAAAGTCTCAGAGTGAATCTACATCGTAGATAATTGGGAGAGTGTGAGTTGTTTGATCCCTAAGTGGTTCAACGATTCAACACTCCATGTGAAATTGGGGTTTTTTGCACATAGTGGAGAATTCCACGAAGTTCTGAACTCTGAAATAAATCTTGATCATCAGTTGTTGGGTACACGTGTCTGCAGATTTCCAAGTATTCATAAATTCGACTATCTAGAGGATTGTGGGTGAAAGTCGTTTTGGTGTGAAAAGTCCTGAAGTCCCAAAGATCAGAGTCAATCCTAACTATTCATTGAGGGGTAAACATGCATCATAGATTTCCACCCTTTGTCAATTCGATGTACGAAATTTCGACGGTTTGGAGGTCAGTTGGAGCAAGGAACCCCAAAGCTTGGAGTTCTGGAGTTGATCACAACCATTGGATGTAGGAGGAACGTGGACCGTCAGATCTGTGGATTTCATCCCTTTGCTATTTCAAAGGTATTACATGTTGGAGGCGTACAAAGTCCCGAAGACCAAAGTATTGAAGTTCCTTTTGGTCGTAGATCATGGGAAGAAGCGTGGACCATTGATCCTTGAACTCTTCCAGAGTTCTCTAGTTCGACATTCAGGAAAATTGGAGTGTGTTGTGGGTAAATCTCCTAAAGCCTAAATTTTCTTGATAACCGAAGTAACCAAGATCTTAATAGTGAATTTTAGTTAAGTGCTTGGTTCTATCCATCGGTCATGCGATATTTCCACTAGGGAAAAGGGGCTAGTGCCTGAAATTTTATTTCGATGAAAAAGGGGCTTAGAGAAAGAGCCCACAGATTTTGGGTGGAATTGCATAAGGAAAGTAAAGGGGCCTATGTACATTGGAGGGGATAAAATAGGGATCCGAGAGATAATTCATCTTCTCAGAATAATATCTTATACCATCTGGTAACGCGATCCCCCTTGGAATGGTGGGGGTTTGCATCATTTGGTATCAGAGCAGGAATACGTGAGAAGAAATATTTAGAGTCATGTCGCCAAGGAGACATAGGGAGAGACCTGTAGTCATTGTAGTTATGGAGCAGGAAATGAAACAACTTTGTAAAAGGTTGGATGCTATGGAAACAAAACAAAAGACAACAACATAGGCTGGTGATGTCACTGAAGTTGAAACTAAATATATAGAAGAAGAAGAGGCTGTAGGAGAACAAGCATTCGAGGAGGGATTTTTTAGAGTTGTTGTCAAGATGGGAACTAGAGAAAAGATGGAAGTCATGATGTATGAAGGTAATTTGAATGTAGAATAATTTATTGGCTGGATAAGTGATTTATACAAGTACTTTGACTATGAGGAGATTGATGATGAGAAGAAAGTAAAGCATGTGATGCCCAAATTGAAGGGACATGTAGCTTTATGGTGGGATGAGTTGCAAGCTGACATAAGGAGAAAAGCTAAGTACGATATTAAGAGTTGGGATAGAATGGTAACTAATCTCAAGGATAAATTCATACCCAAGGATTATCAGTTGAATCTATTCAAAAGGTTGGAGAATCTGAGACATAAACATTTTTCGGTGAAGGAGTATACTAAAGAATTTTATAAGTTTAATATAAGAGCAGGAGACAGGGTGAATGATGAAGATAAATTTGATAGGTATATTACTGGATTGAGGTATGAAATCCAGGATGAGATTAGTATGATAATTTTAAGGACCACAAAATTTTATTATCAGGTAGCCCTGAAGGCAGAAGAAAAAATCGCAAGGAAGAAGAGTCAGAGAAGCAGGGGAAATAGTCCTAACAAAGGAAGAGGAATCACGAGAGAGAAGTTCCAAAACTCTAGGGGAAAATTTGGAGAATTTAACAGTCAAATAGATAGAGGAGGAAATTCAAGAGGAGGATACTCTAGATGAAGGAATCCTTTTCCAAGTGGTAGAGGAAGATGCAGGGGAGGAGAAGTGGCATGTTATGCTTGTGGGAAAACATGGCACATGTCCTAGGAATTTCTTGAAAAGAAGAATGCATGATTTAAGGAAGCTCAAATTTTTGAGGCAGATCAGAGGAATGTGGAGACGGAGATCAAATTAGAAGCATATAAATAGGGGATATCACTCATGAAGAGGAAAGCTCTCGTAAATATAGAAAAAAAGGTACTAGAACTAGTCCATAGAAACAAATTATTCAGAACTGCTTGCAATACCAGAGATAGAGTATGCAAGGCAATCATAGACAATGGGAGAACTGACAACTTGGAATCCACGGAGATGGTGGAAAAGCTAAATTTGGAGACGACAACACATCTTAGTCCGTACAGGGTGTCATGGTTGCAGAAAGGACAACAAGTCAAGGTAAGTCGAAATTGTACAATTGAGTTTAGAATTGGTAGTTATAAGAATGAAATTTTATGTGATGTCATAGCCATGGATGTTTGTAATGTTCTATTGGGGAGACCTTGGTAGTATGATAGGAATGTCATACATGATGGGAGGAAGAGTACATATAGCCTTGATAAAAATGTCAATTTCTTCGCAAATTCTAAACTATCACTTGGAAATTATTCATGGTCTTAATGGCATGATGAAATACATATTCTATCACCACAAAGTTGAACAATTTGCAAGCCTGTGGGATGGAATCAACATAAAATAAAATTTAAAACCCCAAAGTGAACATATCATGTAGAGGTTGTAATTTGCAAAATCCATAAATTTGTGATTGGGGTGAAAAGATGCAAATTCAAACCTCTTTGTAATATAGTCAAATATTGCCCAATGATTTCATGCATAAATTAAGGCAATGCTTGAAATATCAAAGTCTCAAATGAAATTAATGTTGGGAATCCAAGAGATGTAAAATTATCAATGATTGTTGTATTTAATACAACTTTTTTAGTGGGTGTCATTTTGAAGGTTTTGATCTTTATTACAAGGAATGAATTTGAAATAGTTTTCACTAATAGTAAATAAGTTGTTGTAACCTAGGTCTGCACCCCTGCCCCTCCTCTCTCATTTACCTATTCCTTCATCAAAATTATTCCTGTTATGGTTGGTTAAGTTGGTTTCCCATTACTAAGTGACTCGGGTTTTTATCATTTTATTTCTTGATTGATCCTTTGCACCAATTATTTTTGTTTTCTTGGAAGATAATTGCATGTTAGGTTTAGGTTTGAAATACTTGTCATCTTGTTTCCCACTAATTGATCATGCAACATGTCCACCAAGTATTTTTTGTGTGCAGGAGACATCCATGTCCACCAAGTCCTTTGTATGCATAGTAAGCTTCTGCAGAAAAATGCATAATTCAGAGTAATCCATTTTCGGGCTTAGGTTTTAAACCAAATAGACACGTTAGCTTTTCAATGGTGGAGATCCAATAACCCATGAAGATCAATGGTTATCATGCATTCAGAGTCTCAAACTCATGTGGGTTTTAGTATGAATAAATTCACAACTTCAACATTCGAGCGTCTGAACTTGTCATTGTTTCAAATCTGCCCAAGTGTCGGAGCCCCGAAGGGTCATACTCCCAAACTACCACATCACTCTGGGAGGTCAGTCATTCGGGAGGTATTCATATGCTACATTCAGAAAATCCCAAACTCCGAAGAGATGAAGCACCGAAGAGTCGGGGTCCCAAAGTCCCGAAATGTTTAAGGTTAAAGGTAATCTCGGGTTAACAAGTGATTAGTTTTGGCTAATGACTTCGAGAGTTCTATCCTTCGGGAGATACATATACTTTTCACTCTAAATCTCCCAGACTGCGAAGAGCCGAAGAAGCATGGAATTCATCTATCGATGACACGTGGCATCCATTTGTTAGGACATGTGGCACTCATTTCAGGCCCTTCAATTGCTTCATCCGTGCTATTTTCAGGTGACATGTGTCAGTCTCCTTTTATGACACATCATCAATTGTGACATCATATGGCCACGTCAGATCCAGGAGTTTGGTCCTCTGGGAGATATTCATGCTCTGCAGTCAAAATCTCATGAATGCAAAAATTTCCACCATTTCTAAAGATGGTTAGAAGAATTATAAAATAGGAATATGGATAAAACCTTAGCAGAGGTGCTAAAGTAGCAGGGTCACCTAGATTGTAGATTGTAAAAATGATCGATGGCGACACTTCATTGCGGAAACAGAAAGTGATTGAACGCTAATATCCTAGAGTGGTATCACAATTCAAACCATGTTATAACATGAGAGGTATGCAGAAGTTGGTGGTGGATTGAAAAAGTCGGTGCGGTGTGGATCCAAACCACCATCAAAAACCTCCACAATCACATGCTTATATCATGTCTAGGGTCCAATCCGAGATCTTCACATGGCACTCATCTGTTGAGACATGTGGCACTCATTTGAAGCACATTTGGGTCTATCATATGTACTATTTTGAGTGACATATGTCACCTTTCTTTCCACGACATGTCAATGATATGACATCAGGCCGCCATGTCAGATTCAGGAGATTGTCCTCTCAGGGATTTCCAAGCAAAACATTCAAACAACTTGTGAACCCTGAAGAGCTAGAGTCCTAAAGTCTCGAAATGATGAATTTTAAATGTAATATCATGCTAACAAGTGATTAGTGTTGGTTAATGACTCTGGGAGCTCGGTCCTCCAGGAGATATGTATACTATATGCTCCAAATCCCCTGAACACTAGAGTTTTGAAATTGTTCACCCACATTTTTTGCACATTTTTAAATGTTTAAAAAGGGAAGACAAACTAGGAATGGATAAACTACACATCCTTACTGTAGAGAGAATACCAACAACTCTGAAAAAATGCCAAATGACTTGCTTCTTTCCTCCAGGACATAAGTAGAATAAAAATGTTGCCAAACACAATCCAGTTATATCCTAGTGGCCTCCAACAATGCGCATGGATACCAATGCTCGATACAAAGCTCAATTTTGTCACTCCTAGTCATTTTATGTCAAACCTCAGTTCATTTTAGTGCATGCCTCAGTCTAGTTTCATTGCTAGTAACAATTTTTAGTTGTTTACTCTTTCAAATCAAGTTAATAAGTGGTCTTTTATGTGTGATAAGAACCACTCATTTTTGTTAAAGTTGAGTTTTAAGTATACATTACTATACTCAAATAGTTTCTAGTTAAGTTAATAATTTGTTTTACAACTAGTAGTATAGAGTTAAGTATCAGTCCCAGATGGACAAGAGACTCTGCAACTCTGATAAATATGCAGTTTTTGTTTGTTTTGAAGGGTTGAGTTTTTGGGAAAATAAGATCAATAGACCAGCTAGTTCAATCTGTTCTATTCATGGATTAAATCTCTCTACCTAGTGAATATACTCTTGATGAAAAAACGTTTGTCCAAATATTCATGTGTTTTTATCTTATCTCTAATGCAATTTTTGATTTGTGCAAAGTACATTTCATTTCCTTTAGCTATTATATAACTTGTATTTACGAATATGTAACCTGTAAAATAACTAATGCTTTGGTGAAGATTTGTTTTTATTGCAACCCGTGGGAGTAATTGTGTTTTTGATACAAGTTTAATGATTTGAAATGATATTTTAAGTATTAAACTTCTTGCAACAAATTATTCATTGAGTGGTTTATTGTTTCGCTTTGTTTTTACCTCTGTTATTTCACTTGTTTTTCATTAGTGTGCCACCAGCCAAGGAGGACCCTCATCCTTATCATTTTTTCAACCCAACCATGGTCTTGTATTGGTAAAAAAACTCCTTTAACTGACCAACAAAATTAAAAAAACTAACTAATCAAAACATGAGGTGGTCTAGCTTTTCCCTTTAGCAGTCATGTGTTGACTTTAGGAACCAACATCTTCTGACGTCATTTCCAGGGAATGAATTAAAAAAATATATTTTCCTGGGATAAGGAAAATGATCATATATGACCTTTTATAGTGAACAAAGATAAGACACGTTCATAATCCCATCTTTCACCTAGTGACTCCATTGAGTAAACTTCAAAAAATAAATAATGGCTCCCAAGAAAGGACTCAAGAGATCCAAATATGAGTACATAAAATCCACTAAGGCTCATCCTAACCCTGAGAAGGACACAATAGTCTCTGAGCCAAAAAGTAAACTAAGAAAAGCCACCTTAGCTCAGAGATATACCTCACCCCTCAAGGGTAAAGCTGCACCTCAAGAATCTACTTTTCTTCATAATCACAAGCATCTTGAATTTTCTATCCCTGAGAATAACAATTCCAAGGAACCTTAGAAACCTTCAAATCTTGCCTCTACTTCATCATCCATTACAACATCCACCCCTATAGCTCCAATAGATCTTCAGATTCCTATTTCCCAAACAATGGTTGTTAACATGATGGATGCCATAACTGTTGCCATATATTCTCCCTTATTTTTTCTTATAGGCTTACATGCACTCCCAACCATTGATTACATGAAATATTTTCCAAGATATAATGGGGAAGGAGATGTCACAATTGAGGAGCATCTAGTATCCTTCTACAACTTTGTAGACAACTTTAACATTGACTATGCAGATGTGTGGATGAGTCTGTTTGTACAAATCCTTGATGGGAAAGTAAGGAAATGGTTTCTAGGCCTCCCTTCAACCTCCATTGCAGATATTGATGCATTAGATAAATCTTTCATAAAGAAACGGGGAGATAGAAGGGATTATTTTTATTACATCACTGAGTTTGGGGACCTAAAGAGAAAGAATGGTGAGTCTATCTCAGACTTCATCAAGATATTTAATAATATGTATAGTAGGATCCCAGATGAGATAAAACCAATTGAAGCCTCTCCCAAGATCAATTATGCAAATGAATTTGATGCAAGATTCTCTCTTTTGTTAAGGGATAGAAGATCCACCACCTTATTGTCCATGCAATAAGAAACCATTGAGGTTGATTCCAACATCTTAGCATTATATAGGTTAGAGACTATATTTGAAAAGGAAAAGAAGAAATAGAGAGAGGATTCCCCTACCTCCTCTAACCCAGCCAAATCTAATCCAAAACTTGATGAAATGAACAAAACTTTGAAGGATTTGACATCTGAAATAGCTAAGATGAAATGGGAATCTAAACAACCAAATAGATATTTTCAAGGGGATGGAAATAGAAATACCAACTAGTTTAGAAGGTTGAATGATGCCCCTCAGATAATGCAGAGAGAGGGGAAGAATTTTGATTTTCAGAGAGTAGTAACTACTTTACAAAACAATCACATTGAGGAATTGGTTGTAGATAGTGATTTTGTAGATGATGCTATTGTAATTTTCAATGAAACATATTTTTACACCAACCACTTAATGCAACATAATTATGAGGTAGTACAACTGTCAGATCGATTTGATATTGAGGTAGGGGAAGAAGGATTTGTTCAAGGTCAGCCCCAAAATAAATATGACTTGAGGCCTAGAACAAGAACACCTAAATCCACCACCTTTGATTAGAACAGAAAAAGAGAGGTTCCTCCAAAGCCAAATCCAAGAAAGAGTGCATTGACTAAACCTCACCATCCTCCTCCATTTAAAATTGTTGTCCCTGAAGTAAAGGAAGTTGATAGGCCACAAACATATTTCATCTTATAGCATGAGTTGAGCAAGATCAAGATCCATGTACCTTTGTCATAATTTTTGAAAAATGAGCCTTTCAAAAATTCCATTATGAAGTTTCTGCAACCACCTACTTCTATTGTAACTTCATATGTAATTAGTCTGCAGGATGAAAACCCATCCATTATTGTGGGCCCACACATTGAAGATGTATCTGATGCTTCTCCACCTTTCTACATATATTTGAATGTCCATGACAAGATCCTACATAATTGTCTCATGGAGTCAGGTGCCTCACACAATGTCATGCCTAAGGTTGTTATGGAAGAACTAGGTCTGAAGATCACTAAGCCCTACCAAGACCTTTTACTCCTTTGACTCCAAAAACTCAAATGATTGGGATTAATAAAACATCTGGTGGTTTCTTTGGCACATTTTCTCATGAAGTTTGTAATGATGGACATCGTTGTGGCTGACATTCCCCCCAAGTTTGGTATTTTTTTTTCCAGGATGTGGTCAAAAAAGGTTGGAGGATTGTTACAAATGGACCTCAAATATGCAACCAAACTTGTTTTCAGGGGAGAACACAAGAGGATATACAGGGAGGTTCAATTGGCATACATTGGTAGTGACCATCAAAATCCAAGAAATCACCCAATTTATGTTGTTGAAGATGAGATTGAATCATATTTTTTTCGTCTAAATGGTGATGAACCATAAATTACAATAAGAAAATGCAAAAATCAATCACTAACAATTCAATAGAATAAAGTGTGGAAGATTTATTTCAATGACTCTTCATCAAAAGAAGGTTAAGGGGATGGTATAGTCCTCATTTCCCTTGTGCAGTAGGTTATAATGATCTCTTATAAGTTGGAATTCAAGACTACTAACAATATAGCTGAGCATGAAGACCTGGTGCTTGGATTGAGGGTTGCCAAAGACATGACCATTGAAAGTTTGGTAGTTTTTGGTGATTCTGAGTTAATAAACAATCAAGTAAAAAAAATATATCAAGTTAAGCAACAAAGGATCAAGCAATATAGGAATGAGGTGTGGGACCTGGTTGAAAATTTCTTTCTGGCATTTAATATCTCCTTCATTCCTAGAGACCAAAATCAGAAGGAATATTCTTTGGCCTTGGCTGCTAGAACCTTCATATCTCTCATTGGCTCAAATATCAAGTATCATTTGGAAGTCAGATATAGTATCACCATACCATACAATATAAATCATGGGAAAGTATTTATCGATGACTTGGAGATGAAAATATTTTTACATGCCATTGAATAATTCTCTAGTATCTTAATAGATCAAGAGGGTGAAAATGATGAATCAAAAAATCAACAATGATCTCATTTGCTGAACAAGGTGGTTGGCCACAACATTGTGGAACTTAAAAATAACCACATCCCTTGGGTTCTAGTGCCATTGGAAAGGTTATTTAACAGTCATGATGTGTGCAGAGAAGATGCCATAAAAAATCAAGAAGAGGAGGTGATAGAATGCAACATTGGGACTCTTGAAAATCCCAAAATAGTCAAATTGTCTAAGGCGTTACCTCAAGAACAAAAAGACAGGTATGTAAACCTCATGATTTTTTTGTTTGATATTTTTTCATGGTCATATGAGGATTTGAAGACATTTGACACTAACATCATCCAGCACAAGATCCCTATGAAGGTTGGTTCTAAGACATTCAAACAGAAGATTAGGAAATTTAATCCCATCCTGATGTCCATAATTAAGAAAGAGCTGAAACAAATGCTTGATGCTAGAATTATTGCACCCTTGACGTAATTAGATTGGGTGGCCAACTTGGTACCTGTGAGGAAAAAGAGTGGGGAAATATGTTTGTGTGTGGATTTTTGAAATCTCAACAAGTGTTATGTAAAGGACATAACCCCTTCCCAAGATGGACCATATTTTGAAAAGGGTGGTAAGTTCTCACACGATTTCCTTGTTGGATGGGTACACTGGTTATAACGAGATAACAATGAGTGAAGAAGACAAAGAAAAAACAACATTTACCACCCCATGTGGGACATTTATTTTAATACCCCTAGGTCGGACCCTAATTGTAAATGTAAATGAAAATGTACTTAAGATGGTGAATTGTTTGATATCATTTTTCATGCACCTTTCATCGTATAGTGCGCACATGTATTGCACACTAAAATGATGAAGTGTGCACATTCCAGGATATCGCGTGCAACAAATTTAAGTGTGCATGATTTTGAGGCCAGGGAGCCTTTATGTATATATTGTGTTTTATAGGCTGGTGAGCCAATTATTATAAGCTAGGAGGCTTATGTGTTGAATTAGGCTAGAGAGCCTAGATTCCATAGTTCAATGAGCCTATTTTTGTATATTTCTTATCGTTAATTTAATACATCATTGCGTGTAGACCAACCATGATAAAAGAGTATGGGTAATATCCCTAGGCCGAACCCAATTGTAATGTAAATGAAAATGTACTTAAGCTAGTGAGTTGTTTGATATCATTTTTGTATACACCTTTCATGGCATAGTGCATGCATGTACTAGGAAGTAAAATGATGAAGTGTGCACATTCTAGGATACCCCGTGCAACAACGTAAGAACATGTGATTTTGAGGCCAGGGAACCTTGGTGTATATGTTGTGTTTTATAGGATGGTGAGCTAGTTATTATAAGCTAAGAGGCTTGTGTTTGTATTAGGCCATAAATCCTATATGCTAAAGGCCAATGCACCTTAATATAAAATAAAATACAAAATATGTCTCATCATTAATATAAAATACATCGTTGCACACAGACTGGCCATGATAAAAGAGTATGGGGGATAAACTCCACTAGTTAGGGGAAGCGGGGGATAAACGTTAAGGAAAAGGGGCTAAGTAAGGGATATTAAACCAAAAGGAATATTATATTAATATTTCTTAAAGTATAAAGTATGGATAATTATTTTATCCTAAGTTCTGATGTTGGGGACAAGTGGGCTAAAGTAGCTCCCAACATGACAAGTGTCAAGTTGGGGCCATGCATACATATTGTTAGGACTTAGTTCATTTTCGATCAATCCTTACATCATTCATCCATTCCAAGATTTTTCATACACTCATTGAGATATGCTTCGTACCTTCATGTCATTGTACCTAAACATGTATCCATATCCATACTTGTTTGTGTAGTTGGTTATCTTAGGATATGGATTAAAGAAGAGGGTTGTCTAGCCCATGGGATATTGAAGTGGTGGGTTGTTAGGCCCGTGAGAAATATCTCTGGGTGAGAGAATTTTTGGGAATTGATATCCTGAAGGTGATAAAGTGTAGCTATAGGGCTCTGAGACTTCCTATCTATCCTATTGTTGAATCTTAGAAAGGAAGTGGGGCAGTCGAAGGAATGTTGAGTAGAGAAGGGGAACACTTCTTGGGGTGGGATAGAAATGTGGGGAATGAGAGACTGTAGGATTTTATTTTGAGTTGGAACCTGTGAAGAAGTCTTTAAGATCCATTATCCTTGTTATGAATCCCTTTACCCAGGTGGATTTTAGTCGTAGCTCGGGGGTGACCCACTGCTGAGAGTGATGAGCAGTGTAGTCTAAAGCTAGCAGGTTTGTGGAAGGTTTGCACACAGTTGGTGATATTCATACAAAGATAAGTGTCAATTGTGTGAAAAAATTATATCCTGCATTATTATTTAGGTGTTTATTTTTATGGGTTTATCATATTTGTGGTTATAACTACCTTTATATTTATGGGTATTGCCTGTATATGTTGCATGTATATGTTTACTGTTCTTTCAGTATGAATCTATGCATTTACAAAATGTATTTGTCTTCTTACATTATATATATAAAGTTCTGCAAGATTTTTGTGTGTATATGTTTTTAATTTCATACAGTTCGAAAAATGTATGTTGCATAACTTAGTTGGCTTCTGGGTATGTTACTACATGGTATCAAAGAATGAAAGAATTTTCTGAAGTAGTATGTTACAATATGGTATCAAAGCCAGGTTTTCAACTCTGATCCTTGATGGGCTGAGAAAGTTGAGTTGAAGCGAAATGTCACAGAGGATTTATTCTGAAGTGGACAAATTTCGAGTTGCAGAGCATCCATGGAAAAAAACAACTAACAACAATTGTGTGGAATTGAGAGAAATCCCAATTTCTGTTTTTAAATTCATGGGAAAATTGAGAAATTTGGCCATGTGGTGATATATTATTGATTTAATATCCGTTCAAGAAAATTCAGACCTAGAATTGATCGAATTTGAAGTTAAAAGTGAAGCCATGAGATATGGAGCCAGATTAGTAATTAAAATTCTCAATTCGTGAATTGAGTGTGGGAAAATTCGTTCCAGAAATGTCAAACCACAATGATTTGTTTTTGCAGAGGTCGAATTGGTGTTATCGGGGTGAAATTGAACAAATTTCATAGTTGCAGAATGTCTATGGTAGAAATTGGGAAAAAGTTAAGCAAAATCCCCAATTTGTGCAGCAGAATTCATGAGGAATTGATGCACATAAAAATGAGTGTGTGCAGGTGGGTGCACTAAAAATACATGATGCAAAATAAAAATCTTTTTATAATTAAAAATTGGGCACTACACGGAAAAATATTGGCATGCTAGTGCGCACGCTAAATTTTGGCGTTGTACGGAAAAATTTTGGTGTGCGAGTGCGGGTGCGCACACTAAAATTTGGCGCCATGCGAAAAAATATTGGTGTGCGGGTGTGCATGCTAAATTTTGGCGTCGCCCAGAAAAATAATGGTGTCCAGGTGCGCGCAAAAAAATGTTGGTATGCAGGTGCGTGGGCTAAATTTAGCATTGTGCGGTGTGCATACACATAATAAGGTGTGCACGGCGTGCACACACATAATAATATCACACGTGGTGTGTGCAGTATTGGTAGATCATAGAGGATTTTGGTTGGTGCACATGCAATATGGGTATATTTTGTCACGCAATAGTTTAGTTAATGGTGTGCACATAGTATTGGTGCATGGTGGCGGCGTAATAAAATTTGTCTTGGTGCAATGCGTAGAGTGAAATGCGCACAAAATATTAGTGCATGAGACACAAATTCCACGCAATAGGTAATAGTCCAAGAACAAAACGTTTTCGCGGTGGATATTAGCGCGACACAAAAGTAGTGGGCACTAATTATTGGCATGACAGAGAAGTGATGCACAGTGGTTATAGGTAGGTAGAGCACGATTTACCTTGTGGTGTTACTGTGCATGCTAAATATGGGTGTACAGGTTGAAATTTGTGTGTGTGAAGTCGTTTGGAGGGTGAAGAACAATGGAAAACCAGTGAAATTCTGTGACATTTTATACTATTTGAACGTCATCTTTTTGCAACACGTTTTTGAGGCCCTTAAGAGCACTTTTAGCTACTAAAAAACCACAAGAACAGAGTGTACCAATGTACACTATGAATTTGCAACTCAAATAAAAGAGCTCAGAGAGGGATTTCTAATGGTGTAAGTCATTCATCAAACAAAGCTTTTATGAAAAAGTTATAGCACAAACAGTGGAGGGTAAATGTTAAGACCCAACTAACTTCAAAGAGCCATAACGTTATGCTCCAGAATCAGATTGAGGCGTAGGAGCAATTAATGGAAAGATATTGAACCATAGAAGACACTCCTAGAGATGAATTAAATTTATGGGCATGCTAAAAGTGCTTAATATGAAAAAGAAAGTACATGTAGCATTCCAGACCAAAAACACAAATTGGCCTAGAACTTCAGTAGGGTGTAATTAGCATCCTAGAACCCATAAAAAGGTGAAACTTGGATAGAGTGTCCAAAATATGTATATGAAGAAACCCAATGGA
>ML781544.1:147887-206916 GCA_009831015.1 Picea engelmannii
AAGTAACTTATGAAACTTTTTGGGAGCTTGTGTCAAATTACTGAGTGATAAAAATTCCTTACAAGTAATGCAAAATTTACTAGAAAAGTGTAATCTTGGGGAAGAACGGGTAAAAAGAGTAAATCAAGTTCGTAAGAAGAGAATAACGAATAGGGAATTCAAATTGAATGCCAACATAGGATATTTCAATATGGGGGATATTATACTAGACTTAGGGTCTAAAGTCAATGTTCTTCCAAAGAAGACTTGCGAAGTTATGTGAGAACCATAATTGAGGTATTCACCTATTCAGCTGAAGTTGGAAAATCAACACGGAGTGGTGGAAATAGGAAGGTTGAAGGGGATTCCAGTAGATTTAGATGGTGTGTTCACCATGGCATACTTTGAAGTCATTGACATAGTGGACAAGACTTAGCCATATCCAATGTTGTTGGGCTTGGATTGCGCTTTTGATAGACAAAATGTTATAAAATTGAAGACAAGAAATATTATATTTGAATAAGGGGAGTACAAAGTTAGTGTTCCATTAGGTATGTGGAACCTGTGACAAAAAATATTCTGACAAAAGATGTGACTCAACTATACAAAACTATTATGCGCGAAGAGGATTATATCAACCCAAATGTAGATGGCATTCTTAGTTGGAGGAGTATTATTTCTTATGCTTCAGACTCTGAAACAAGACTAAAAAAATTGGCAGCAACATCTACATGAATTGTCTACCAGGAGGTGTGCCAGAATGATGCACGCCCTGAGATGGGTTGGTATAGAGGTAAGAGAAACTCCTAATTTTTATGGCTTGAATGATTTAGAATAATTTTTAATGAAGTATGAGGTAGAGTTTATGGAAAATCATATATTACCAACATTATATATTTCTTTAAAATCTACACCTATAAGATGATGGGATACACACAAGAAAAATATCAACAATTGGTTTTAGTGCAAAAGGTCACTGCGCATCAGATTCGACGCAAAGAATGATCATAGATATGAGAAGAAATATGAGGGATTTGAACAACCTAAAGAAAATTTAGAGATGTGCATGGTTCAGTGGATATTAGGGCCACCATAATAATGGCCACACCATTTTATTCACACACTATAAGGAATTCCGAAGAACTGGCACACAGAACAAGAACAACATAGAGAAACTGCTAACTAGGAAGAGATACACTAGATCTTTGTAGTTACATTTTCCTTTGAGCATGACAATCCAGAGATAGATACAATGCTAAAAGTGGTAAGAGTCAGGATATTTGGAGAACCATAGTTTGAAATAGTTCCATCATATCAAAAGGAGGATAGACAAACAATTAAATAATTTCTACATTGTTATCACGTCACAGAAGAGGAAGATCCAACAAAAGATAATATGTGTAACATACAATTCATATAAGTAGAAGGTGAAAGGGAAGTAGAAGGTCCGAAGTTATATTCATAAGATTATGTTTCACCATTAAAAATAGAAAAGGAAAACATTAGAATGGAAGAAAACCCAAATACAAAAAGTATTGGATATTATTGGGATAATCAAATAGTAGAAAGGATCAGAAAATTATTGTGTGAATATAGTGACTTATTTCCAACAACATTATCAGAGATGATGGGGTTAGCAAGAGATCTAGGAGAGATGAATATACCTTTAAAACTAGAATCCATACCTATCAGACAGAGGCCTTACACATTGAATACAATATACAAAGAGAGGGTGAAGATATAAATTGACAAGATTCTAGAAGCTAGTCTCATAGAACCTATAGAAGAGTCAAAATGGATCATTCCTATGGTGGTGCAAGAAAAGAAGCAAGGAGGGATCATTATTTGTGTATATTTGAGAAAATCGAATGATGCTTTCTTGCATGATCCTTTTTCTACCCCATTTACAGATGAATTTTTGGAGAATGTAGGCAGTCAAGAAGCTTATTATTTTACATATGGATTCTCAAGATATCATAATATAAGGATAGCACCTCAAGATAGGAATAACCAACATTTTCTATCATCAAATTATGATAACACCTCAAGATACGAATAAGACAAAATTTTCTACACAACGGGGATCATTTCAGTATATAGTTATGCCATTTGGATTGAATAATGTTGATGTAGGAGCATCATTGTCATAATTCAATGAGGAAAGGTGGGAGATGACTCAACATCCATCGCAACACACTTAACCGGTTGGGATTCCAAGGAGGGTGCGTCACTTTAAATTTTGAAAACCTTGTAATTAAAGATCGCATGAGATCTTGAATCTAGATACATTGTATGTGCTCCAAAATATTGTAATTTATTTTAATTCTCATACGATTGTACATATTTTGAGCGTCGACTCATATTTGGATTGTAACTATTCATTTATTGTAATAATCCTAGTAGTAGGATTCTTTTAATTATGATATGAAAGCACTAGAATAGTCTAGAGGGAAGGCTCAAGAATCCTCTTCATGTATAAATCAGTGTAATATGTACCCAAAATAAGTTGTTGTAGTTGTTGAAAGAAAAATATGAAAGATGCAGAAGGTTGTTGAAATCCATGTAAATATATGCTGAAGGAATATAGAAGAAGATATTTTCTTTCAATTCCTGATCTTGCTTGTCTTTGAGTAACTTGGTAAATGATATGTTATTTATCTCTGTGTATATGTGTGTGTGCATATAAATGGTTGGTTGAATGAATCCTTAATGTTAATATAAGTTTAAATTGTTTCAATATCGGTGAAAGGAGTGCACAAAACCACGTAAGGAGTGTCAATCCTGAGCCATCTATAGGTTCAAATAGCTCAGGAGATATATCGTAAGTCTACTTAGAGAAAGTGCAAGGATTCCACCTATAATCACAAGAGCATAAAAGTTTAGAGGGGAGACCAGTGAAAATAGTTCACATAGTCGACACTTTGTTAATTGTTGAAGAATCTAAGACGAGAGATAGCACAAGGAGTGCACATGTGACTTCTTTAAGTCCCAAGCTCGGGAGGGAAGTGCAAAGTGTGCGCCAGAGTTCAGTTCCTTGAAGTGACAAAGCTCATGAGGGAATAACAAGGTGTGTGCTAGAGTTCAATTCATCCAAGTGACGAAGCTCGAGGAGGGATAATGAGAGTAAGTCCCCAAGAGGAGAAATCTCTTTGTTTAAAGGAGAGTGGATGAGATCTGTTCGGGAGAAGTCAAATTGTCTCACAATCATTGGATTAAGGAGAAGGAGTCTGATTCTTAAACCCCCAATTCATGTGGACTTTGTTACTCCAATAGTTTTAATTAATTTGTTTTAAGTGAGGAAAACACCCGGAAGCCCAAAGTCTCAGAGTGAATCTACATCGTAGATAATTGGGAGAGTGTGAGTTGTTTGATCCCTAAGTGGTTCAACGATTCAACACTCCATGTGAAATTGGGGTTTTTTGCACATAGTGGAGAATTCCACGAAGTTCTGAACTCTGAAATAAATCTTGATCATCAGTTGTTGGGTACACGTGTCTGCAGATTTCCAAGTATTCATAAATTCGACTATCTAGAGGATTGTGGGTGAAAGTCGTTTTGGTGTGAAAAGTCCTGAAGTCCCAAAGATCAGAGTCAATCCTAACTATTCATTGAGGGGTAAACATGCATCATAGATTTCCACCCTTTGTCAATTCGATGTACGAAATTTCGACGGTTTGGAGGTCAGTTGGAGCAAGGAACCCCAAAGCTTGGAGTTCTGGAGTTGATCACAACCATTGGATGTAGGAGGAACGTGGACCGTCAGATCTGTGGATTTCATCCCTTTGCTATTTCAAAGGTATTACATGTTGGAGGCGTACAAAGTCCCGAAGACCAAAGTATTGAAGTTCCTTTTGGTCGTAGATCATGGGAAGAAGCGTGGACCATTGATCCTTGAACTCTTCCAGAGTTCTCTAGTTCGACATTCAGGAAAATTGGAGTGTGTTGTGGGTAAATCTCCTAAAGCCTAAATTTTCTTGATAACCGAAGTAACCAAGATCTTAATAGTGAATTTTAGTTAAGTGCTTGGTTCTATCCATCGGTCATGCGATATTTCCACTAGGGAAAAGGGGCTAGTGCCTGAAATTTTATTTCGATGAAAAAGGGGCTTAGAGAAAGAGCCCACAGATTTTGGGTGGAATTGCATAAGGAAAGTAAAGGGGCCTATGTACATTGGAGGGGATAAAATAGGGATCCGAGAGATAATTCATCTTCTCAGAATAATATCTTATACCATCTGGTAACGCGATCCCCCTTGGAATGGTGGGGGTTTGCATCATTTGGTATCAGAGCAGGAATACGTGAGAAGAAATATTTAGAGTCATGTCGCCAAGGAGACATAGGGAGAGACCTGTAGTCATTGTAGTTATGGAGCAGGAAATGAAACAACTTTGTAAAAGGTTGGATGCTATGGAAACAAAACAAAAGACAACAACATAGGCTGGTGATGTCACTGAAGTTGAAACTAAATATATAGAAGAAGAAGAGGCTGTAGGAGAACAAGCATTCGAGGAGGGATTTTTTAGAGTTGTTGTCAAGATGGGAACTAGAGAAAAGATGGAAGTCATGATGTATGAAGGTAATTTGAATGTAGAATAATTTATTGGCTGGATAAGTGATTTATACAAGTACTTTGACTATGAGGAGATTGATGATGAGAAGAAAGTAAAGCATGTGATGCCCAAATTGAAGGGACATGTAGCTTTATGGTGGGATGAGTTGCAAGCTGACATAAGGAGAAAAGCTAAGTACGATATTAAGAGTTGGGATAGAATGGTAACTAATCTCAAGGATAAATTCATACCCAAGGATTATCAGTTGAATCTATTCAAAAGGTTGGAGAATCTGAGACATAAACATTTTTCGGTGAAGGAGTATACTAAAGAATTTTATAAGTTTAATATAAGAGCAGGAGACAGGGTGAATGATGAAGATAAATTTGATAGGTATATTACTGGATTGAGGTATGAAATCCAGGATGAGATTAGTATGATAATTTTAAGGACCACAAAATTTTATTATCAGGTAGCCCTGAAGGCAGAAGAAAAAATCGCAAGGAAGAAGAGTCAGAGAAGCAGGGGAAATAGTCCTAACAAAGGAAGAGGAATCACGA
Source organism: Picea engelmannii (assembly GCA_009831015.1). Classification (NCBI taxonomy): domain Eukaryota; kingdom Viridiplantae; phylum Streptophyta; class Pinopsida; order Pinales; family Pinaceae; genus Picea; species Picea engelmannii. The sequence goes on from ML781544.1 coordinate 152,977, forward strand.
GAGAGAAGTTCCAAAACTCTAGGGGAAAATTTGGAGAATTTAACAGTCAAATAGATAGAGGAGGAAATTCAAGAGGAGGATACTCTAGATGAAGGAATCCTTTTCCAAGTGGTAGAGGAAGATGCAGGGGAGGAGAAGTGGCATGTTATGCTTGTGGGAAAACATGGCACATGTCCTAGGAATTTCTTGAAAAGAAGAATGCATGATTTAAGGAAGCTCAAATTTTTGAGGCAGATCAGAGGAATGTGGAGACGGAGATCAAATTAGAAGCATATAAATAGGGGATATCACTCATGAAGAGGAAAGCTCTCGTAAATATAGAAAAAAAGGTACTAGAACTAGTCCATAGAAACAAATTATTCAGAACTGCTTGCAATACCAGAGATAGAGTATGCAAGGCAATCATAGACAATGGGAGAACTGACAACTTGGAATCCACGGAGATGGTGGAAAAGCTAAATTTGGAGACGACAACACATCTTAGTCCGTACAGGGTGTCATGGTTGCAGAAAGGACAACAAGTCAAGGTAAGTCGAAATTGTACAATTGAGTTTAGAATTGGTAGTTATAAGAATGAAATTTTATGTGATGTCATAGCCATGGATGTTTGTAATGTTCTATTGGGGAGACCTTGGTAGTATGATAGGAATGTCATACATGATGGGAGGAAGAGTACATATAGCCTTGATAAAAATGTCAATTTCTTCGCAAATTCTAAACTATCACTTGGAAATTATTCATGGTCTTAATGGCATGATGAAATACATATTCTATCACCACAAAGTTGAACAATTTGCAAGCCTGTGGGATGGAATCAACATAAAATAAAATTTAAAACCCCAAAGTGAACATATCATGTAGAGGTTGTAATTTGCAAAATCCATAAATTTGTGATTGGGGTGAAAAGATGCAAATTCAAACCTCTTTGTAATATAGTCAAATATTGCCCAATGATTTCATGCATAAATTAAGGCAATGCTTGAAATATCAAAGTCTCAAATGAAATTAATGTTGGGAATCCAAGAGATGTAAAATTATCAATGATTGTTGTATTTAATACAACTTTTTTAGTGGGTGTCATTTTGAAGGTTTTGATCTTTATTACAAGGAATGAATTTGAAATAGTTTTCACTAATAGTAAATAAGTTGTTGTAACCTAGGTCTGCACCCCTGCCCCTCCTCTCTCATTTACCTATTCCTTCATCAAAATTATTCCTGTTATGGTTGGTTAAGTTGGTTTCCCATTACTAAGTGACTCGGGTTTTTATCATTTTATTTCTTGATTGATCCTTTGCACCAATTATTTTTGTTTTCTTGGAAGATAATTGCATGTTAGGTTTAGGTTTGAAATACTTGTCATCTTGTTTCCCACTAATTGATCATGCAACATGTCCACCAAGTATTTTTTGTGTGCAGGAGACATCCATGTCCACCAAGTCCTTTGTATGCATAGTAAGCTTCTGCAGAAAAATGCATAATTCAGAGTAATCCATTTTCGGGCTTAGGTTTTAAACCAAATAGACACGTTAGCTTTTCAATGGTGGAGATCCAATAACCCATGAAGATCAATGGTTATCATGCATTCAGAGTCTCAAACTCATGTGGGTTTTAGTATGAATAAATTCACAACTTCAACATTCGAGCGTCTGAACTTGTCATTGTTTCAAATCTGCCCAAGTGTCGGAGCCCCGAAGGGTCATACTCCCAAACTACCACATCACTCTGGGAGGTCAGTCATTCGGGAGGTATTCATATGCTACATTCAGAAAATCCCAAACTCCGAAGAGATGAAGCACCGAAGAGTCGGGGTCCCAAAGTCCCGAAATGTTTAAGGTTAAAGGTAATCTCGGGTTAACAAGTGATTAGTTTTGGCTAATGACTTCGAGAGTTCTATCCTTCGGGAGATACATATACTTTTCACTCTAAATCTCCCAGACTGCGAAGAGCCGAAGAAGCATGGAATTCATCTATCGATGACACGTGGCATCCATTTGTTAGGACATGTGGCACTCATTTCAGGCCCTTCAATTGCTTCATCCGTGCTATTTTCAGGTGACATGTGTCAGTCTCCTTTTATGACACATCATCAATTGTGACATCATATGGCCACGTCAGATCCAGGAGTTTGGTCCTCTGGGAGATATTCATGCTCTGCAGTCAAAATCTCATGAATGCAAAAATTTCCACCATTTCTAAAGATGGTTAGAAGAATTATAAAATAGGAATATGGATAAAACCTTAGCAGAGGTGCTAAAGTAGCAGGGTCACCTAGATTGTAGATTGTAAAAATGATCGATGGCGACACTTCATTGCGGAAACAGAAAGTGATTGAACGCTAATATCCTAGAGTGGTATCACAATTCAAACCATGTTATAACATGAGAGGTATGCAGAAGTTGGTGGTGGATTGAAAAAGTCGGTGCGGTGTGGATCCAAACCACCATCAAAAACCTCCACAATCACATGCTTATATCATGTCTAGGGTCCAATCCGAGATCTTCACATGGCACTCATCTGTTGAGACATGTGGCACTCATTTGAAGCACATTTGGGTCTATCATATGTACTATTTTGAGTGACATATGTCACCTTTCTTTCCACGACATGTCAATGATATGACATCAGGCCGCCATGTCAGATTCAGGAGATTGTCCTCTCAGGGATTTCCAAGCAAAACATTCAAACAACTTGTGAACCCTGAAGAGCTAGAGTCCTAAAGTCTCGAAATGATGAATTTTAAATGTAATATCATGCTAACAAGTGATTAGTGTTGGTTAATGACTCTGGGAGCTCGGTCCTCCAGGAGATATGTATACTATATGCTCCAAATCCCCTGAACACTAGAGTTTTGAAATTGTTCACCCACATTTTTTGCACATTTTTAAATGTTTAAAAAGGGAAGACAAACTAGGAATGGATAAACTACACATCCTTACTGTAGAGAGAATACCAACAACTCTGAAAAAATGCCAAATGACTTGCTTCTTTCCTCCAGGACATAAGTAGAATAAAAATGTTGCCAAACACAATCCAGTTATATCCTAGTGGCCTCCAACAATGCGCATGGATACCAATGCTCGATACAAAGCTCAATTTTGTCACTCCTAGTCATTTTATGTCAAACCTCAGTTCATTTTAGTGCATGCCTCAGTCTAGTTTCATTGCTAGTAACAATTTTTAGTTGTTTACTCTTTCAAATCAAGTTAATAAGTGGTCTTTTATGTGTGATAAGAACCACTCATTTTTGTTAAAGTTGAGTTTTAAGTATACATTACTATACTCAAATAGTTTCTAGTTAAGTTAATAATTTGTTTTACAACTAGTAGTATAGAGTTAAGTATCAGTCCCAGATGGACAAGAGACTCTGCAACTCTGATAAATATGCAGTTTTTGTTTGTTTTGAAGGGTTGAGTTTTTGGGAAAATAAGATCAATAGACCAGCTAGTTCAATCTGTTCTATTCATGGATTAAATCTCTCTACCTAGTGAATATACTCTTGATGAAAAAACGTTTGTCCAAATATTCATGTGTTTTTATCTTATCTCTAATGCAATTTTTGATTTGTGCAAAGTACATTTCATTTCCTTTAGCTATTATATAACTTGTATTTACGAATATGTAACCTGTAAAATAACTAATGCTTTGGTGAAGATTTGTTTTTATTGCAACCCGTGGGAGTAATTGTGTTTTTGATACAAGTTTAATGATTTGAAATGATATTTTAAGTATTAAACTTCTTGCAACAAATTATTCATTGAGTGGTTTATTGTTTCGCTTTGTTTTTACCTCTGTTATTTCACTTGTTTTTCATTAGTGTGCCACCAGCCAAGGAGGACCCTCATCCTTATCATTTTTTCAACCCAACCATGGTCTTGTATTGGTAAAAAAACTCCTTTAACTGACCAACAAAATTAAAAAAACTAACTAATCAAAACATGAGGTGGTCTAGCTTTTCCCTTTAGCAGTCATGTGTTGACTTTAGGAACCAACATCTTCTGACGTCATTTCCAGGGAATGAATTAAAAAAATATATTTTCCTGGGATAAGGAAAATGATCATATATGACCTTTTATAGTGAACAAAGATAAGACACGTTCATAATCCCATCTTTCACCTAGTGACTCCATTGAGTAAACTTCAAAAAATAAATAATGGCTCCCAAGAAAGGACTCAAGAGATCCAAATATGAGTACATAAAATCCACTAAGGCTCATCCTAACCCTGAGAAGGACACAATAGTCTCTGAGCCAAAAAGTAAACTAAGAAAAGCCACCTTAGCTCAGAGATATACCTCACCCCTCAAGGGTAAAGCTGCACCTCAAGAATCTACTTTTCTTCATAATCACAAGCATCTTGAATTTTCTATCCCTGAGAATAACAATTCCAAGGAACCTTAGAAACCTTCAAATCTTGCCTCTACTTCATCATCCATTACAACATCCACCCCTATAGCTCCAATAGATCTTCAGATTCCTATTTCCCAAACAATGGTTGTTAACATGATGGATGCCATAACTGTTGCCATATATTCTCCCTTATTTTTTCTTATAGGCTTACATGCACTCCCAACCATTGATTACATGAAATATTTTCCAAGATATAATGGGGAAGGAGATGTCACAATTGAGGAGCATCTAGTATCCTTCTACAACTTTGTAGACAACTTTAACATTGACTATGCAGATGTGTGGATGAGTCTGTTTGTACAAATCCTTGATGGGAAAGTAAGGAAATGGTTTCTAGGCCTCCCTTCAACCTCCATTGCAGATATTGATGCATTAGATAAATCTTTCATAAAGAAACGGGGAGATAGAAGGGATTATTTTTATTACATCACTGAGTTTGGGGACCTAAAGAGAAAGAATGGTGAGTCTATCTCAGACTTCATCAAGATATTTAATAATATGTATAGTAGGATCCCAGATGAGATAAAACCAATTGAAGCCTCTCCCAAGATCAATTATGCAAATGAATTTGATGCAAGATTCTCTCTTTTGTTAAGGGATAGAAGATCCACCACCTTATTGTCCATGCAATAAGAAACCATTGAGGTTGATTCCAACATCTTAGCATTATATAGGTTAGAGACTATATTTGAAAAGGAAAAGAAGAAATAGAGAGAGGATTCCCCTACCTCCTCTAACCCAGCCAAATCTAATCCAAAACTTGATGAAATGAACAAAACTTTGAAGGATTTGACATCTGAAATAGCTAAGATGAAATGGGAATCTAAACAACCAAATAGATATTTTCAAGGGGATGGAAATAGAAATACCAACTAGTTTAGAAGGTTGAATGATGCCCCTCAGATAATGCAGAGAGAGGGGAAGAATTTTGATTTTCAGAGAGTAGTAACTACTTTACAAAACAATCACATTGAGGAATTGGTTGTAGATAGTGATTTTGTAGATGATGCTATTGTAATTTTCAATGAAACATATTTTTACACCAACCACTTAATGCAACATAATTATGAGGTAGTACAACTGTCAGATCGATTTGATATTGAGGTAGGGGAAGAAGGATTTGTTCAAGGTCAGCCCCAAAATAAATATGACTTGAGGCCTAGAACAAGAACACCTAAATCCACCACCTTTGATTAGAACAGAAAAAGAGAGGTTCCTCCAAAGCCAAATCCAAGAAAGAGTGCATTGACTAAACCTCACCATCCTCCTCCATTTAAAATTGTTGTCCCTGAAGTAAAGGAAGTTGATAGGCCACAAACATATTTCATCTTATAGCATGAGTTGAGCAAGATCAAGATCCATGTACCTTTGTCATAATTTTTGAAAAATGAGCCTTTCAAAAATTCCATTATGAAGTTTCTGCAACCACCTACTTCTATTGTAACTTCATATGTAATTAGTCTGCAGGATGAAAACCCATCCATTATTGTGGGCCCACACATTGAAGATGTATCTGATGCTTCTCCACCTTTCTACATATATTTGAATGTCCATGACAAGATCCTACATAATTGTCTCATGGAGTCAGGTGCCTCACACAATGTCATGCCTAAGGTTGTTATGGAAGAACTAGGTCTGAAGATCACTAAGCCCTACCAAGACCTTTTACTCCTTTGACTCCAAAAACTCAAATGATTGGGATTAATAAAACATCTGGTGGTTTCTTTGGCACATTTTCTCATGAAGTTTGTAATGATGGACATCGTTGTGGCTGACATTCCCCCCAAGTTTGGTATTTTTTTTTCCAGGATGTGGTCAAAAAAGGTTGGAGGATTGTTACAAATGGACCTCAAATATGCAACCAAACTTGTTTTCAGGGGAGAACACAAGAGGATATACAGGGAGGTTCAATTGGCATACATTGGTAGTGACCATCAAAATCCAAGAAATCACCCAATTTATGTTGTTGAAGATGAGATTGAATCATATTTTTTTCGTCTAAATGGTGATGAACCATAAATTACAATAAGAAAATGCAAAAATCAATCACTAACAATTCAATAGAATAAAGTGTGGAAGATTTATTTCAATGACTCTTCATCAAAAGAAGGTTAAGGGGATGGTATAGTCCTCATTTCCCTTGTGCAGTAGGTTATAATGATCTCTTATAAGTTGGAATTCAAGACTACTAACAATATAGCTGAGCATGAAGACCTGGTGCTTGGATTGAGGGTTGCCAAAGACATGACCATTGAAAGTTTGGTAGTTTTTGGTGATTCTGAGTTAATAAACAATCAAGTAAAAAAAATATATCAAGTTAAGCAACAAAGGATCAAGCAATATAGGAATGAGGTGTGGGACCTGGTTGAAAATTTCTTTCTGGCATTTAATATCTCCTTCATTCCTAGAGACCAAAATCAGAAGGAATATTCTTTGGCCTTGGCTGCTAGAACCTTCATATCTCTCATTGGCTCAAATATCAAGTATCATTTGGAAGTCAGATATAGTATCACCATACCATACAATATAAATCATGGGAAAGTATTTATCGATGACTTGGAGATGAAAATATTTTTACATGCCATTGAATAATTCTCTAGTATCTTAATAGATCAAGAGGGTGAAAATGATGAATCAAAAAATCAACAATGATCTCATTTGCTGAACAAGGTGGTTGGCCACAACATTGTGGAACTTAAAAATAACCACATCCCTTGGGTTCTAGTGCCATTGGAAAGGTTATTTAACAGTCATGATGTGTGCAGAGAAGATGCCATAAAAAATCAAGAAGAGGAGGTGATAGAATGCAACATTGGGACTCTTGAAAATCCCAAAATAGTCAAATTGTCTAAGGCGTTACCTCAAGAACAAAAAGACAGGTATGTAAACCTCATGATTTTTTTGTTTGATATTTTTTCATGGTCATATGAGGATTTGAAGACATTTGACACTAACATCATCCAGCACAAGATCCCTATGAAGGTTGGTTCTAAGACATTCAAACAGAAGATTAGGAAATTTAATCCCATCCTGATGTCCATAATTAAGAAAGAGCTGAAACAAATGCTTGATGCTAGAATTATTGCACCCTTGACGTAATTAGATTGGGTGGCCAACTTGGTACCTGTGAGGAAAAAGAGTGGGGAAATATGTTTGTGTGTGGATTTTTGAAATCTCAACAAGTGTTATGTAAAGGACATAACCCCTTCCCAAGATGGACCATATTTTGAAAAGGGTGGTAAGTTCTCACACGATTTCCTTGTTGGATGGGTACACTGGTTATAACGAGATAACAATGAGTGAAGAAGACAAAGAAAAAACAACATTTACCACCCCATGTGGGACATTTATTTTAATACCCCTAGGTCGGACCCTAATTGTAAATGTAAATGAAAATGTACTTAAGATGGTGAATTGTTTGATATCATTTTTCATGCACCTTTCATCGTATAGTGCGCACATGTATTGCACACTAAAATGATGAAGTGTGCACATTCCAGGATATCGCGTGCAACAAATTTAAGTGTGCATGATTTTGAGGCCAGGGAGCCTTTATGTATATATTGTGTTTTATAGGCTGGTGAGCCAATTATTATAAGCTAGGAGGCTTATGTGTTGAATTAGGCTAGAGAGCCTAGATTCCATAGTTCAATGAGCCTATTTTTGTATATTTCTTATCGTTAATTTAATACATCATTGCGTGTAGACCAACCATGATAAAAGAGTATGGGTAATATCCCTAGGCCGAACCCAATTGTAATGTAAATGAAAATGTACTTAAGCTAGTGAGTTGTTTGATATCATTTTTGTATACACCTTTCATGGCATAGTGCATGCATGTACTAGGAAGTAAAATGATGAAGTGTGCACATTCTAGGATACCCCGTGCAACAACGTAAGAACATGTGATTTTGAGGCCAGGGAACCTTGGTGTATATGTTGTGTTTTATAGGATGGTGAGCTAGTTATTATAAGCTAAGAGGCTTGTGTTTGTATTAGGCCATAAATCCTATATGCTAAAGGCCAATGCACCTTAATATAAAATAAAATACAAAATATGTCTCATCATTAATATAAAATACATCGTTGCACACAGACTGGCCATGATAAAAGAGTATGGGGGATAAACTCCACTAGTTAGGGGAAGCGGGGGATAAACGTTAAGGAAAAGGGGCTAAGTAAGGGATATTAAACCAAAAGGAATATTATATTAATATTTCTTAAAGTATAAAGTATGGATAATTATTTTATCCTAAGTTCTGATGTTGGGGACAAGTGGGCTAAAGTAGCTCCCAACATGACAAGTGTCAAGTTGGGGCCATGCATACATATTGTTAGGACTTAGTTCATTTTCGATCAATCCTTACATCATTCATCCATTCCAAGATTTTTCATACACTCATTGAGATATGCTTCGTACCTTCATGTCATTGTACCTAAACATGTATCCATATCCATACTTGTTTGTGTAGTTGGTTATCTTAGGATATGGATTAAAGAAGAGGGTTGTCTAGCCCATGGGATATTGAAGTGGTGGGTTGTTAGGCCCGTGAGAAATATCTCTGGGTGAGAGAATTTTTGGGAATTGATATCCTGAAGGTGATAAAGTGTAGCTATAGGGCTCTGAGACTTCCTATCTATCCTATTGTTGAATCTTAGAAAGGAAGTGGGGCAGTCGAAGGAATGTTGAGTAGAGAAGGGGAACACTTCTTGGGGTGGGATAGAAATGTGGGGAATGAGAGACTGTAGGATTTTATTTTGAGTTGGAACCTGTGAAGAAGTCTTTAAGATCCATTATCCTTGTTATGAATCCCTTTACCCAGGTGGATTTTAGTCGTAGCTCGGGGGTGACCCACTGCTGAGAGTGATGAGCAGTGTAGTCTAAAGCTAGCAGGTTTGTGGAAGGTTTGCACACAGTTGGTGATATTCATACAAAGATAAGTGTCAATTGTGTGAAAAAATTATATCCTGCATTATTATTTAGGTGTTTATTTTTATGGGTTTATCATATTTGTGGTTATAACTACCTTTATATTTATGGGTATTGCCTGTATATGTTGCATGTATATGTTTACTGTTCTTTCAGTATGAATCTATGCATTTACAAAATGTATTTGTCTTCTTACATTATATATATAAAGTTCTGCAAGATTTTTGTGTGTATATGTTTTTAATTTCATACAGTTCGAAAAATGTATGTTGCATAACTTAGTTGGCTTCTGGGTATGTTACTACATGGTATCAAAGAATGAAAGAATTTTCTGAAGTAGTATGTTACAATATGGTATCAAAGCCAGGTTTTCAACTCTGATCCTTGATGGGCTGAGAAAGTTGAGTTGAAGCGAAATGTCACAGAGGATTTATTCTGAAGTGGACAAATTTCGAGTTGCAGAGCATCCATGGAAAAAAACAACTAACAACAATTGTGTGGAATTGAGAGAAATCCCAATTTCTGTTTTTAAATTCATGGGAAAATTGAGAAATTTGGCCATGTGGTGATATATTATTGATTTAATATCCGTTCAAGAAAATTCAGACCTAGAATTGATCGAATTTGAAGTTAAAAGTGAAGCCATGAGATATGGAGCCAGATTAGTAATTAAAATTCTCAATTCGTGAATTGAGTGTGGGAAAATTCGTTCCAGAAATGTCAAACCACAATGATTTGTTTTTGCAGAGGTCGAATTGGTGTTATCGGGGTGAAATTGAACAAATTTCATAGTTGCAGAATGTCTATGGTAGAAATTGGGAAAAAGTTAAGCAAAATCCCCAATTTGTGCAGCAGAATTCATGAGGAATTGATGCACATAAAAATGAGTGTGTGCAGGTGGGTGCACTAAAAATACATGATGCAAAATAAAAATCTTTTTATAATTAAAAATTGGGCACTACACGGAAAAATATTGGCATGCTAGTGCGCACGCTAAATTTTGGCGTTGTACGGAAAAATTTTGGTGTGCGAGTGCGGGTGCGCACACTAAAATTTGGCGCCATGCGAAAAAATATTGGTGTGCGGGTGTGCATGCTAAATTTTGGCGTCGCCCAGAAAAATAATGGTGTCCAGGTGCGCGCAAAAAAATGTTGGTATGCAGGTGCGTGGGCTAAATTTAGCATTGTGCGGTGTGCATACACATAATAAGGTGTGCACGGCGTGCACACACATAATAATATCACACGTGGTGTGTGCAGTATTGGTAGATCATAGAGGATTTTGGTTGGTGCACATGCAATATGGGTATATTTTGTCACGCAATAGTTTAGTTAATGGTGTGCACATAGTATTGGTGCATGGTGGCGGCGTAATAAAATTTGTCTTGGTGCAATGCGTAGAGTGAAATGCGCACAAAATATTAGTGCATGAGACACAAATTCCACGCAATAGGTAATAGTCCAAGAACAAAACGTTTTCGCGGTGGATATTAGCGCGACACAAAAGTAGTGGGCACTAATTATTGGCATGACAGAGAAGTGATGCACAGTGGTTATAGGTAGGTAGAGCACGATTTACCTTGTGGTGTTACTGTGCATGCTAAATATGGGTGTACAGGTTGAAATTTGTGTGTGTGAAGTCGTTTGGAGGGTGAAGAACAATGGAAAACCAGTGAAATTCTGTGACATTTTATACTATTTGAACGTCATCTTTTTGCAACACGTTTTTGAGGCCCTTAAGAGCACTTTTAGCTACTAAAAAACCACAAGAACAGAGTGTACCAATGTACACTATGAATTTGCAACTCAAATAAAAGAGCTCAGAGAGGGATTTCTAATGGTGTAAGTCATTCATCAAACAAAGCTTTTATGAAAAAGTTATAGCACAAACAGTGGAGGGTAAATGTTAAGACCCAACTAACTTCAAAGAGCCATAACGTTATGCTCCAGAATCAGATTGAGGCGTAGGAGCAATTAATGGAAAGATATTGAACCATAGAAGACACTCCTAGAGATGAATTAAATTTATGGGCATGCTAAAAGTGCTTAATATGAAAAAGAAAGTACATGTAGCATTCCAGACCAAAAACACAAATTGGCCTAGAACTTCAGTAGGGTGTAATTAGCATCCTAGAACCCATAAAAAGGTGAAACTTGGATAGAGTGTCCAAAATATGTATATGAAGAAACCCAATGGATCTCCCACAAAAAATCCAGTGGAGTAGGTGCAAAAATTCCTAATTACAACGCTAAGTTGTGCCAAGTTGAAGAGTGAACAGGAAAATTAATGGGCAATTTTCAAATAACCATAACTTTCCGCTGAGGACTCAAAATTGAGCATCGGAGTAGGCGTTGGAAAGGTGTTTGGACAATAGAATATAACTATTTGCCTAGAAAATTGATCTGGGCATTCATGTTTTTAGGAAATGAGAGAATTTTTTTTTATATATTATTGAACCAGAATGGTTCATATTTTCATGAAATTGTTGAAACAGTTGCCATGACAAAGTTTTGTTGGCTACACATTTTGCATAGTTAACAACAAATAGATCAAATCAGGATTAGCATAGATTCTAGAGGAATGAAATATGCACAAGGTAATTACATCCAGGAATATGAGATCAGAGGAATGGATGTCCATTTGGGCATTGAAGGAACAAACTCCAATGGACATGGAGAAGTAAGGGATGAAAACATAAATATGGTAGATACCATTAAAAATTTGCAGAGGGGTGTCCAAATCCATAAAGATGATAATGAAATGTTTATGAGAGGCAAGGAGCAGGAAGAGGAATTCAACATGAAGTTAATGCATAGCTTGAACGGAATAGAAATGAAATTGGATAAGGAGAGTGGCTCAAGAAAATTGGGAAGTCATAGGTCTCCTGATGAGAAAAGAAGAACAAGGAGTATTAAAAGACATCACCATCACTCCCCGAGGAATTCCAATAAGAGGGCACACAACAACTCAATTCCATCCCCTGTTAAGAAGCATAAGAGATCTGGGGTGGATGAGCTACGAGGAGAAATGGACAAAATCAAACCTCCTACATTTGATGGCGAGCACAAGAAGGATGAAGATGTAGAGACATGGTTGTTGGGCATGAGAAAGTAATTTCAATTGCATAATTATTCTTCTCATGCAGAAGGGAGAATTTCCATCCATCAACTCAAGGGAAAGACATCCATGTGGTGGGATCAACTTGTGCAGGTGCAACACATTAAAGAGAAAAGTGTTACTTAGAGAGAATTCAACAAGTATTTTGAGAATAAATACTTGAATAAGCGATACTATGACAAAAAAATGAAAGAGTTCTTTGAAATCAATCTTGGGAGTATGACCATAGATGAATATGAGAGAAGGTTTTTAGAAATTTTGAAGTATGTTTCTTTCATCAAGAATGAGACAGTTAATATTCAAAGGTATTTGAGTGGATTTTCATCATTCATTAGTGAATGAATATAGTATGATGATCCCAAAAAATTGGAGGAGACCATAAGGTGAGATAAATGCCTTTATGATCATCAAACGATAAGGCCAACTTTCCAAAATGCTTGGGAAGACAAAAATAAATTCAATATGCATTAGAGGAAGAAGGGATCTAAGTCACCATTCTTGATAAATAATACTCAGGGACAACCAACTTCTAGATAACCCGGAAGGATTGAGACAGGGGGTCAGATGCCAAGGCAACCACCTATTCAATGTTGGGGCTGTAAAGGAGATCATATGTTCAGAGATTGTCCTCACATAGGTGAAAAAGTCAGAATTGTTCACAATGTACATCAAGCTGAAACAATGGAGGGCATGGAAAGAAATGTACAAAGAATGTATGCATCCCTAAACAACAAGCAAGAAGAGTATCAGTCACATATGATTGAAGTGGAAGGTATGATCAACAACCAAACCATTGCTATTTTAATTGATTCATGATCTAGTCATAGTTATATAGATCCTAATATGGTGGAAAGTTTGCATTTTAAAAGAAGAAAGCATGGAAAATCTTGGTTGGTGCAGCTAGCTATCGGAGCCAAAAATAAAAGTTAATGAGATGGTTAAGTCATGTCTTATGGACATGAATGGACTAAAAATGAGGGAAGATTTGAACATATTTATTTTAGGTTCCTATGACTATTTAATTGGGATGGATTGGTTGGAACAACATCATGATATCATAGACTTTCATAATGAGGCATTTAATTGCTTGGATGAGGAAGGGAGCCTAAGGAAAGTGAAGGGAATTCCCAAGGTAGTAACCATAAGAGAAATTTCAGCATTGCAGCTGAAGAAATGTTATAGAAAAGAGTGTCAAATATTTGTAGCTCATATGGAAGAGACACATAAAGCAAAGGTGTCAAACTTGGAAGACCATGCAGTCCTGGAATATTTTGAAGATGTGTTCAAGGAGGTACCAGGACTACCCCCAAAGAGAGATATTTATTTCTCTATAAATTTAATGTCTGGAGTAGCTCCAGTGTCAAAGACTCCATACAAGATGAGTACACCAGATATGAAGTAGTTGCAAATGAAACTTGAAGAAATTCTAAATAAGGGTTATATATGCCCAAGTGTGTCACCTTCGGGTGCCCCAATCCTGTTCATGAAGAAGAAATATGGGACATTAAGATTGTCCATTGATTTCAGATAGTTGAATAAAGTAACTGTAAAGAACAAGTATCATTTGCCAAGGATTGATGATCTCTTTGATGAATTGAAGGAGGCAAAGATATTTTCAAAGATAGATCTCATGTTAGGATATGATCAGGTAAGGATTAAGGAGGAATATATCAGCAAGACCCTCTTCTGGACAAGGTATGGTCATTATGAGTTCACAGTGGTGCCATTTCGGTTGTCAAATGAAACAGTTGGTTTCATGTGCTTAATGAATGGTGTTTTCAGATATTATTTAGACAAGTTTTTCATTGTCTTTATAGATTTCATTCTTGTATATTCCAAGTCAGAAGAAGAGCATGAGCATCACTTCAGAATGATATTACAAGTATTAAGGGAGCATTAGTTGTATGCCAAATTAAGCAAGTGCTCATTTTATTAGAATCAAATTCATTATTTGGGACATATCATTTCATAGGATAGGTTAACAGTGTATCTTGAGAATATAGAAGGCATTAGAGAATGGTTAGTGCTAAAGAATGTGATAGACTTCAGATCATTCATGGACATTGCAGGATACTACAGGATATTTATTGAAGGATTCTCAAAGATTTCACACCCAATCACTTCCTTGCAAAATAAGGGTGTGAAATTTCAGTGGAATTTGGATTGTGAAAAATATTTCCAACACTTGAAACAATTATTAACAAGTGATCCAATACTAAGGATTGCAGACCCAAATGAAGACTTCATTGTATGCACAGATGTGTGTAAAGAAGGACTTAGTGGAGTTCTTAGTCAAAATGGGTTTTTTATATGTTATGAGTCAAGGAAGTTGAAGGAGCATGAAAGAAATTATGCCACTCATGATTTGGAGTTGGTAGCCATAGTGCATGCCTTGAGGAAATGGAGACACTACCTTATGGGGAAAAGGTTTGAGCTAAGGACAAACCATAATGGTCTGAAATATTTATTTGATCATCCAAATCTAAATGATAGACAAAGAAGATGGTTAGAATTTCTAAGTGAATATGACTTTGATATAAAGCATATCAAGGGGAAAGAGAACAAATTGGTTGATGCACTCAGCAGAAGAGTGCATGAATTGCATGCTACAACCATTAGCATGTACCAATCATATTTGAAACATAGAATTTTGGAGGCTGCAAATTTAGATTTGCAATACAAGAAATTAGTTGCAAAATTACAACAAGGTAATTTGCAGTAGAAAATTGAAGAATACAAGCTAGATAATGATGAAACTCTCATGTACAGGGGAATAATTTTTGTACCAAATTCTCATGAATTGAAAAATATGATATTGAGAAAAATGCATGATGTACCTTATGCTGGGCACCCAGGTTATCAAAAAACTATTGCAGCTGTCAAGAGATAATATTATTGGCCAAGAATGAAGAAATAAGTTGTTGATTTTTATTGCCAAATGTCTAGAATGTCAAAAGGTAAAGGCTAAGAATAGAAACCTAGCTGGTTATCTACAACCATTACCCATTCCTGAGTGGAAATGGGAAGTTTTAACATTGGATTTCATCACCAAGATGCCCAGAACAAACAAGCAACATGATTTTATCATGGTAATGGTGAATAAGCTTACTAAAGATGCCCATTTTATTCTAGTTAAGCTCACTCACAAGGCAACCACCATTGTTGATATTTATATGAGAGAAGTAGATTGATTGCATGGCATACCCAAGACAATTTTTCTAACACAGATCCAAAATTTACCTCAAATTTTTGCAACGGATTATTTAATGGATTTGGAACAAATTTGAATTTTAGCACAACTTATCATCGTGAATCAGATGGAAAAACAGAGAGGGTTAATCAAGTGATTGAAGATATGTTTAGGATGCATGTGATGGCTAAACCGTCAAAATGGGAAGACTACCTACACTTGGTAGAGTTGATTATAAAAATGGGTACCAATCATCTCTAAAGATGAGCCCATTTGAGGCACTTTATGGTAGAAAATTGAACACACCAGTAAGCTAGGATAACCCAACAGATAGAGAAGTGGTTGGGTGAGATTTACTCACTCAAAAATTTTGGCCCTTGATCAATTTTTGAGGATCCTTTGTCATGTTTGACCTATTTTTGGGACTTCGACAGGCTGTCGAAGGTGGAGCACAAGACGAAGCGGAGATCGCGGGATCTCGGCCCTTTTTGGGATTCGGGATTATGTAATGGGTATGGAGATGTCATCCCATGTTTTTACCCATGCTTAGGCCTATTTTGTAAAGTATAAATACAAGGTTGAGTGATGTAGGAAGTAGTTCGATCTATGTGATCTGAAGTGATAGGTGCTAAGTGCTTAAGTTCGATCTATGTGATCGAAAGTGCTAAGTGTTGAGTGGAGATTGCTTTTGTGCATACTGTATGAGGCTTGCAAAGCTCAGTGAAAGTGACTGTAATAGATTGGGAAGACACTTAGTGTTGTAACCTAGCCCATGAAGGGGGATCTATCCAGGTGCGTAGATCTCATGTCCTCTAGGGATTAGGGTTTTTGTGGCTCTGTGCATATAACAGATTGAAGAAGATAATGAATAAGACAAAGAGTTGGTGGATGTAGCCCCAGGGTGGGGGTGAACCATGTACATGCTATGTTTCTCTTCTTTGTGCGATGTATTGATGTGTTTATATGTTTACTTGCTTAGTTCTTTGATATATATTAATGGTAGATAGATATGTTAATACTATGTGCTTAATAGTATGGATGAATACTAGATCTGGCCTATGTGGATGTGCTTAGTGCTTGAATATAGTAGATCTGGTTGAATATTGCAATGATTTGTAATTAGGGTTTTATCTGCGAAGTAAATACTGGTTAAATATTGATGATCTATATTGCTAAGTGCTTTGTTAAGGTGTTATAATCACAGATCTGTGTCCCAGCTATGGTTGCAGACACTAGAGTCCTACAACCACTGCTGTCTCTACCTTGGGTGAGACTTCATCTACTTCACAGGTGTTGTTGAAAGGGCCAGTAGTTATGGTTTTGATGTTGCATTGTTGTAGCGTTGAACCCTAGGCCTACCCCTATGCCAACAAATGGTTCCATTGTCAAGACTGAAACTGTGATTGCTGAGAACTAAGGAATAAGAATCTTTGTGTAAAGATCTGACCTGAAACTGTGAAATCTCCGTGCATAGACATGTCTCCCTACTGTGCAACATTCCACTTTACCTGTGAAGCTATGTACCAAGAAGAAGGGTCAAATCTGAAGAAAAGAGGTAATATCTAAAATCTTTGTGCTCTGCAAAAGGTAAAAGTGAGATTTTTTTCTTAAAGAGGTAAGATCTGCAAGCTCTTTACTCTGATAAAGTTAAGAATAGTGAAAATTTTTAGATCTAGAAGATTTGTTCTCTGGTCAAGATAAGATTAGTGGAAATTTTTGTTTCTAAAGTATGGATCTAGGTATGTTTGATAAGATTTGTTCTAGCTTGAAAACTAGGGCACTGATAGATGAAAGAAGATTTGATATGAGTAGATATGATAAGAATAGTGAAAGATATGTTATACCTATGCATAGAGAGAATGTTTGGACTAAAAAATGGATGCAGGATCCTAGAAATAATTTTTTGCAGGTTAGCAACTATGATCCTAGTGCGCAGTACAGGAAAGGTTGGGGATCATTTAAAAGAAAACAAGTATTAACCCTTTGTTACAGTTGCAGAAGACCGGGACATCTGGCTAAGGAATGCTCTAGTATAAGATCTATTTGTCTTTGTTGTAGAGCTATGGACCATGAAGTATTGGATTTCCCTAGAATGATTGATAAGGTTGAAAGAATGAATATGAACCAATAAAACCCTAAGCTAGATCCAGAAACTGATATTATGGCAGAACCTGAGAAAGAATCAGAGAAATTATTGCTACAAATGAAAGAAACCTTGTATGACCACCAACATATCAAATTATAGAAGATATTCAAAGAAAAATAGTACATTGAAGCAATAATAGGAGACTTCGACATTGACTATGTTCTGGATGCTGAAACACAAGTGAATATAATGACATAAAGAACTTGGGAACTTTTAGGAAATCCTACTATGGTTCCTTCATTGGGAGAAGTAGGATTATTCAAAGGAAAAATGATAACCCTATGTGGAAAGCTCACCCAGATATTTATGAATGCTAATGGAACTTTGACAGAGGAAGATTTTGAGGCTGTTAAATTTACTGAGAACAACGACCCATTTTCTATGTTACTAGGAAAAGCTTGGATTGAAAGAGATCAGGCCAGAAGGAAGCAAGAAGAATTCTTAGAGAAGAAGAAGCAAGATTTGAAATATTTCATGACTAGGAGGATCACACAGTTGATTTAAGAAGAGGAGAACATATCAAAGCTACTTAGGAACATAGACTTGGATGTCGAAGTTGCAAGAACACAAGAACATTTGCAAAATACTGAAGTACCTATCCCAGATAGGGAAGAAGTATTACCCTTGAATCTTAGGAAAGAATCTCAACATCACGAAGTTACTATTCCAAAAGAAGACACGAATTAGAATGGAAAGAGGAATAATGAGATGAAGCTCATCGGAAAGAAGGCTCGAAAGCTCAGCAAGAAGAGGGAAAAGATCGAAAATTTATAGAAGGGTCCAGAGGGAACTTCGCAAAGGGAAAATTTACAAAACAGGAACTTCGTCGGGATATCAGAACAACGTCACATGGCACTTCACCATAGGGAACCAATATAGTCGTTGGGAATAGTATAACCATTAGACCGACACCCCGAATGGGTAGAAAGGAATTTATGGTCAGACAGATCTCCATCAGACCATTGGGACCGCATCGTAACGGAAATAAATGATTTAATGAAGGCTTCTTGCCCATTGCAGAGATTCGTTGCTTCCTTATCTATTTATTCCATCGAACCTTGCATCAAGAACACTTTTTCTAACCATGAATATGAGCCCGTAGATTATTTGATTCTACACAGTGGTCATCGTGATATCACTATCCATCCCATTGCATTGACTATTTACTCTTCAAACCTGAGAGATTCAACCACGAGCGCGTATGTCCGAAGAACTTAGCACAGTCGAAGAGTTTGTGAAGGAGGCAGTTATTGACCTCATGACTGAAAGAGTAAAGTATGAAAGAGTAATATCTGTGGGTATAAAAACGTCGTCGATGAGAGGAGTGCAAACCTCTTTGTCGACTTCTCGCGGATCTAGGCCTTCCTGACCAACAGCAGAGAAGAGAACCAAGCACATAGATGGCATAGCAAATGTGAAGTTGATCCCGACTATATTACCTTCAGCTAAAGAGAGCCATCGAAGTTGAACCTCGCATGACTCTAAACACCCTATAGAGGTTTCGACCCTTTATGAAGTTTCGCACAGATCGACACTTCATCGACATTACAATGTGAGAAGACAATCATAAGGGGGAGCTTTAGTCATAATACAAGCTCATGGAAGAGGACCTTGAGGAGATCACTAAGGACTGGTTGAAAAACCTCCTTATTCCCACATACCCTGCAGAGATGTCTGACCTTGACAACCTAGAGACCATGCACAAAGAACATGATACACCTAGACCTAACAAAAGGAAGAAGACCGAAGAGGTCAAAGACTTAAGAAACACCTCAGGCAAGACTGCTTCAGTATCACCTGGTCGAGGGGGTGATGACGAAGTAGAAGAAATAAATGGCAAAGAAGATGAGAAAAAGCAGGTGAAGTAACATTGCCTAGAGATGAGGCTAATCCCCTGAAGAAAAGGAAGTTTTCTCCCAAGAAACTCTCTTCCTGGAAGAAATCAAGAGCCACTTTAACCAAGATGTAGACTATGCTCATTGTCGATGATTTTGAATTTATCATCGTAGCTGTGAGCGATGCCTCGCAGGAAATCATGTAGAAACAAGAAGCCAAGTAGGAGAAAATGTATGACAGAATTGAGGTCAAATTTTGAGGGGTACATCAGGCCCTTCAGTACATTCGTGCAGTGTCCACTGTGCCCCTACCATCGAGAGAACCAGAGTTGGGAGATGAGCCAACCCAACTCCGCCAACTAGCAGATGCAACCGAAGCTCTCCTTTCTCAAGCACAAGAAGAAACAAAACAAGCCACCCAGGCCTTGATTCAAGTGCAAGGAGTAATCATAGAACAATACTGACTTGAAAAGAAAGAACATTTTTCTCTCTAGATGAAGTTTGAAAAGGAGAAAGCACAGATTTGACAAGAAAACGAACAGTTGCTCGCAGAGAAACTTGAATTGAAATAAGTAGTCACCATAGCACTTCACTTTGTGACAAGCTTAGAACCAGAGGAAGAAGACCGAGTCGCACATCAAGTAGAGAATCTTGCAGAAGCTATCTAGCAGCTACAACAACAAATAGCAGATGTAGAGCTCTACACAGTGCCCGACACTCCACAAGATGTAAGGGATGAAAGAGAAGCAACTTCTCAGAGTGCAGTTGAGAGAATAAAGGGCCTCACCATGAAATGTAAGAAATTGAGTGATCGTAGTGCACAGACGTATGAGTGACTCAATGAGAATCTAGAACTAAAGACACTGGAGTCATAGTTCTAGGAGGAGAAGTATCAAGCAGAAACAATACAGGTGTAGTTGAAGCCCCTATCAGCTGTTGAAAGGATGAAACGATCCCAAGAGCAGTGCACTACCAAGCAACAGGTCCACACAATTCAGAGTAGAATCATGGAAGTAACTCAGAGGCTCCAACCTATATAGGATGAGGCTTACCAATTGCTCATAGAGATCGAAGTCCGAGGAACAAAACTGGAACAAGTCGTCACTGTAGCTGAAGAACTCCTAGAGGGACTTGTCAATGAAGCAATCATACAAGAGTTCGTTGAACAGGAGGTCATGGAAAAATAACAAGTCGAAGTAGTTTGAGCCAGGATCGAGGCTTTTGAAACTCAACTACCTAGATCAGAGTGACTTGAGATGATTCATAGGTGAGTGTTGGGGGCCTGTTGGCCCTTGATCAAGTTTTGAGGATCCTTGGTCATGTTTGACCTATTTTTGGGACTTCGACAGACTGTCGAAGGCAGAGTGCAAGACGAAGAGGATATCGTGGGATCTTTACCCCTTTCAGGGCCCTTTTTTGGATTCAGGATTATGTAATGGGTATTGGGATGTTGGCCCAAGGGATTACCAGTGCTTAGGCCTATTTTGTAAAGTATAAATAAAAGGTTGAGGAATGTAGGAAGTAGTTCGTTCTATGTGATCAAAAGTGCTAGGTGCTAAGTGCTTAAGTTTGATCTATTTGATCGAAAGTGCTAAGTGCTGAGTGGATATTGCTTTTGTGCATACTGTATGAGGCTTCTACAGCTTAATGAAAGCGAGTGTAATATATTGAGAAGAGGCTTAGTGTTGTAACCTAGCCCTGGGAAGGAGGATCTAGTGAGGTGTGCATACCTCTTGTCCTCTGAAGAGTAGGGTTTTTGTGCCTCTGTTCATATAAGTGATTGAAGAAGCTAATAAAGAAGATGAAGAGTTGGTGGACGTAGCCCCAGGGTGGGGCTGAACCATGTACATGTTGTGTTGCTCTACTTTATGCGATGTATTGATGTGTTTATATGTTTACTTTCTTAGTTCTTTGATATAGATGAATGGTATATAGATATGTTAATGTTATGTGCTTAATAGTATGGATGAATACTAGATATGGCCTATGTGGATGTGCTTAGTGCTTGAATATAGTATATCTAGTTGAATACTATGATGCTCTGTAATTAGGGTTTTATCTTTGAAGTAAATATTGGTTAAATATTGATGATCTATATTGCTAAGTGCTTTGTTAAGGTGTTACAATCAGAGATCTGTGTCCCAGCTACGGTTGCAGACACTGGAGTCCTGCAACCACCCCTACCTCTACCTCGAGGGAGACTTCATCCACTTTGAAGGTGTTTCCAAAAGGGTCGGTTGTTAGGATTTTGTTGATGCGTTGTTATAGCGTTGAACCTTGGGTTTTCCCTTGTGCCAACAGAAATGAAGGAGCAAATGTTGAAAATGAAACAAAATTTAAATATTGCCCAAGACAGGAAAAAAAGATATGTTGATAAAGGCAGAACTCACAGGAAATTTAAAGTGGGAGACCATGTACTCTTGAAAGTGAAAGCCAACAAAAGTTCCCTAAAGTTGGGAAATTGTTCAAAGTTGGAAGCTCACTATTGTGGGCCATTTGAAATCCTAGAGAGGATTGGTCCAGTGGCTTATATGATTACATTGTCTACATCTATGTCTCTTCATAATCTATTCCATGTATCATTGATCAAGAAATATATTCCTGATGCTAATAATGTTATTGATTGGAATGTGATTCAGGTGGAGCAAGAAGGTGCTTTCCAAGTGCATCTGGTACGCATTTTGGACCGTAAAATCAAACAACTTTGTAATTGAGCCATAGGGCTTATAACAGTCTAATGGACCTAGTACAGTCCTCAGGACGCTATTTGGGAGCATGAGGATGCAATGTGGGTAGGATACCCACATCGTTTTGAGGATTTTTGAAATTTTGATGTGTATGTGTACATAATGCACTAAGCACAATGCATAAATAATAGGAGGGGATTGTAATATCCCTAGGCCGAATCCAATTGTAATGTAAATGAAAATGTACTTAAGATGGTGGGTTGTTTGATATTGTTTTTGTATGCACCTTTCGTGGCATAGTGCGTCCATGTATTGCGCAGTAAAATGATGAAGTGTGCACATTCTTGGATACCATGTGCAACAAGTTAAGCATGTGCAATTTTGAGGCTAGGGAACCTTGGTGTATATGTTGTGTTTTATAGACTGGTGATCCAGCTATTAAAATGTAAGAGGCTTATGTTTGTATTAGGCCAGAAAGCCTAGATGTTAAAGTTTAATGAGCCTATTTTTGTATATGTCTCATCATTAATATAAAATACATCGTTGCACATAGACCGACCATGATAAAAGAGTATGGGGGACTAAACTCCACTAGTTAAGGGAAGGGGGCAGATAAAAGTTAAGGAAAAGGGGCTAAGCTAGGGAGCTTAAACCAAAAATGAATATTATATTAATATTTCTTAAAGTATAAAGTATGGATAATTATTTTATCCTAAGTTCTGATGTTTGGGACAAGTGGGCCAAAGTATCTCCCAACATGACAAGTGTCAAGTTGGGGACATGCATACATATTGTTGGGATTTAGTTCATTTTCCATCATTCCTTCCATAATTCATCCATTCCAAGATTTTTTATACACTCATTGAGCTATGATCCATACCTTCATGTCATTGTACCTGAACCTGTATCCATATCCATACTTGTTTGTGTAGCTGGTTAGCTTGGGAGCTAAATTGAAGAAGCGGGTTGTCAGGCTCACTGGATATTGAAGAGGTCGGTTGTTAGGCCTGTCGGCAATATTTCTAGGTGAGAAAATTTTTGGGAATTGATTTCCTAAAGGTGCTAAAATGGAGCTACATGGCTCTGAGACTTCTTGTCTGACATGTTTTTGAAGCCCGGAAAGGAAGTGGGGCAGCCGAAGGATTGTTGAGTAGAGAAGCGACACACTTCCTGGGGTGGGTCAAGCATGTGTTAAATGAGGGATTGTAGGTTGTTAGTTTAAGTTGGCACCTATGATGGAGTCTTTCCTGTTGTCTATGATCCATTAGCCTAGTTAGGAATACCTTTACCCAAGTGGAGTTTAGTCCCAGCTCAGATTAGACCCACTATTGAGAGTGATGAGAAGTGTGGCCTAAGGCTAGGAGGTTCATGGAAGGTCTGCACACAGTTGGTGATATTCCTACCAATATAAGTTTCAATTCTGTCATAAATTTACATGTTGCATTATTATTTCCGAGTTTATTTTTATGGGTTTATCATATGTGTGGTTATAACTACCTTTATATTTATGGGTATTGTCTGTATATGCTACATGTATATGTTTACTGTTATTTCAGTATGAATCTGTGAAGTTATAGAATGTATTTGTCTTTTTACATTATATATATAAAGTTCCACAAGAGTTCTGTGTGTATATGTTTTTAATTTCATAGAGTTTGAAAAATGTATGTGGCATAGCTTAGTTGGCTTCTGGGTAATTTACTGCATGGTATCAAAGAATGAAAGAGTTTTCTGGAGTAGCATGACCCAGCCTAGGTGGTCGGGGATGTTATAGTATGGGGGAATCAAATCCACTAGTTAGGGAAGAGGGGGATAAGAGTTAAGAATAAGGGTCCAAGATATGGAGCTTAAGCCAAAAAGGAATATTATATTAATATTCCTTAAAGTATAAAGTATGGATAGTTATGTTATCCTAAGTTCTATGGATGGGGACAAGTGGACCAAAGTGGTTCTCAACATGAAAAGTGTCAATTTGGAAACATGCATACATATAGTTTGGACTTAGTTCATTTTCCCATCCATTCCATCATCATCATTCAAAGACCTATTCAGTTGTCCATCTTACCATTTGGTTACTATCATTGTACCATACCCATACCTGTACCTGTATATTTACACGTACCTGTACCTATATATGTACATGTACCTGTACCTATACATGGTTAGCTTAGGATATGGAATGAAGACGCAGGTTGTCAGGCCAATGAGGAATTCTCTCTAGGTGAGATAATTGTTTGGAATTGATTTCCCGAAGGTGCCAAACTGTAGCTACAGGGCTATGAGACTTCTTGTCCATCCTGTTGTTGAAGCCCAAAAAGGAAGTAGGGAAGCTGAAGGACTATTGAGAAGAAAAGGGGCAGACTTCCTGAGGTGGAACAAGAATGTGAGGAATGAGGGAGTAGAGGCTATTAGTTTGAGTTGGCACCTATGACGGAGTCTTTCCTGTTGTATGAGATACATTATCCTGGTTAGGAATCCCTTTACCGGGGTGGATTTTAGTCCTAGATCGAGGGTGACCCACTGTTGAGAGTGATGAGCAGTGTGGTCTAAGGCTTGGATGTTATTGGAAGCTATGCACGCAGTTGGTGATATTCTTACCAAGATAAGTGTCAATTGTGTGTTAAATTACATGTTGTATTATTACTTATGCGTTTATTTTTATGGGTTTTTCCTGTGTGTGTTGCATGTGTATTTTTTTTTAATTGTTCTGTATGAATCTATGCATGTGTAAAATGTATTTGTCTATTTTAATCTATATATATATAGTTCCGCAAGATTTTATGTGTGTATATATTTTAATTTATATATAGTTCGAAATTTTTTACGTCCCATAGCCGAGTTGGATGTTGGGGATGTTACATTTATTTTCAACAAAATTCCCTTTGGTTTGATGAATGCATGGGCCACCTTTCCAAGGGCCATGGATATATCCTCTGTGGCGGAAAAATACAAATTTATGGTTATATATTTGGATGACATCACCATTTTCTCCAAATCAGATGAACAACATTTACAACACCTTGAGCAGGTTTTCCAAAAATGTAGAATGTATGGGATCTCTTTGAATCCTAGGAAGTCCCACTTTTTTATTCCACAGGGTAAAATCCTAGGCCACATCTTATCAGTAGGAGGTATAGAAATAAACCCTAAGAGAGTTGATTCCATTCAAAAAGATGAAATTCCCAAAAATATGAAGGCCATCCATTCTTTTATAGGAAGAATAATTTTTTTGAGGCACTTTGTGCCAAATGTTGCTAAAATCATAAGGCCTATCACCAACATGATGAAGAAATATGTTCTTATTAAGTGGTCACAGGAGGAAAAATCAACATTACAAAGGATAAAATGAGCTTTGGTTGAAGCCCCTATATTAGTTTGCGCTGACTATGCCAAAGAATTCTTGATCTTTTCTTTTGCTTTCAAGGAAACCATTGTTGTTGTGCTACTACAAACGAATGAGGTAGGGCATGAATAACCCATAAAAAAATTCAGAAAGGCCCTTCGAGAGGATGATCTAAAGTATGACATATTAGAAAAGTAGGCATGTGCATTGGTCAAAGATTTAAAGGCCTTCAGGGTGTATGTGTTACAGTCTAGCATAACAACCTATGTTCTTAGAAACAATGTCAAAGATATTTTGGTCCAAACAGAAAGTAAAGGGAAGAGAGGGAAATGGATTGTCAAATCGTTGGAGTATGACTTGCACATAAAGCCCACTGAAATGATCAAGGGATAAAGACTTTCCAAATTGTTGTCAGAATCAAGCTGTAAGGTGTTGGAATTGCATCAGGACTTCACCCAATCAGATGCACCCATGATACATTCTAGACAAGAAAACATGAAAGTATCTGAAAGCTACTCTTATTCACCTTGGTACATAAATTTTATTTACTTTCTACAACACTTGGAATGCCCACCATATTTTAAGAAGATGAGGGTCAGGTCTCTCAAATTAAAAGCTATAAAATTCTACACTTTAAATCAAAATCGGTATTGGAAGGATCATGTTGACATCCTATTAAAATGTCTTGATGAAAATGAATCTAAGCAAGTCAAAACAGATATGCACAGAGGATTTTTTGGAGGACACCAGCATTAGAAGGCTACAACCCTCAATATCCTAAGGGAAAAGTTGTTGGATTACCGAGAGGGGGGTGTGAATCAGTAATAGAGCAATTATAATCCTTTTTGACCAAATAATCCAATTTTTATACAAATTTAGAATTATCATCCAATAATGATCAATGAAAAAATGAACAATCATACACATACACAGTACACCAGTGTTTTACATGGAAACCCAAAGAGGGAGAAAACCACAAAATGATTTTTCTTATATGTCTTGAAGAATTACATTCATTGGAAGTACCAACTTCCTTTGTTTTCCAACTACAATTGGAAGGAAGCTCCAACCTTGTATTTTCTCAGGCTACAACCTAATGGAAGCTCCAACTCCCCAATTCTCTGGCGACAACTAGAATGAGCCTACAACCCCCTATGTTCTCTGGCTACAATCGAAAGGTGGCTACAGCCACCTGTCCTTGCCCCGTCCAACCGTCCTGAAGAAGAAGTAGAATGATGGAACCATTGACACACTATCACTGTGATATATATCACTATAATCTTGTACCAATAAACATGAACCATACATCAACCATGGATCAACCTGTACCTCAACCTATAATCAACTTGTACTGTAAACAAGTGCATCAACCATGCACCAGCCTGTACCAAACAACATGTAATCAACCTGTACCATAAAAAATTGCATCCAACCATGTACCAAGTATGTACCAATCATGTTTCAACTACTCATCAACTATGACTCATCAATATGTACCAACATCATCAACTATACACCTATAATTCATCATCAGAAATTCATCTTAGATATAATTTGGTTACCTCAGAAACCTATATATATTCAATATTCTCAAGTGTGATCTAAAATGAGAGAGCCTTGCCTCTTATTTATACTCTCCAAGTGGCTTCCTTAAAAACATCTTCTAGGTCACTTTGCCCATTTTCCTTATTTTAGGGTTAACCCACTTCTAATTTCTCCATTAAATTTATTATTTAAATAATTTATTTTGTATTCACTTTGAATTATAGTACACTCATCACTTCACTTTATTATTTACCTTCTAAAATATCTTAATCCACTTTGACTACTTTGACCTTTTTGGGCTTCTAGATGACATGTGAGGGTTCTCCAACTTTGTAAGGCCATAACTCTCAAAACATGAGGAGTTATGTGACGTTCCATATGCCACCCGAAATGGAATGACATGTACTATCCATATAGAATAGTATTACCTTTAAATATATCAAAACTCATACCATTATCCATCAAACAAACTTGTGTCCATTACCCAAACCTGGGTTCTCCAACTTCTCATGGCCATAACTCTCTAACCGTGAGGAGTTATGTGTCATTCCACATACCAATGGAAATGAAATGACAAGAAATATCCATCTACGATAGTTTCATTGAAAAATTCACTAACCTTCATCTCATTATTCCACAAATAAGCATGGGTTATCTAACCATACTTATAGGATAAGTCAATCCTCAAAGCGTCTTCCCGTGAGGAATTTCACCATGAGAGGACCACTTTGGAGTTCATCCATTTGTACTTATTATCAACCATGACAAGAAAATAATGAGTCATATTTACATCAAACAAACTTGGGTCCATTACCCAAACCTTTGTGCTATCAAGATTTCTTCAAGGGTTGACATCAATGGCAACCTTACAGTCTAACATAACAACCTATTTTCTTAGCAGAAATGTCAAAGAGATTTTGGTCCAGCCAGGTAGTGAAGGGAAGAGAGGGATATGGATTGTCGAATTGTTGGAGTATGACTTGCACATAAATCCCACCCAAATTATCAAGGGACAAAGACTTTCCAAATTGTTGTTAGAATCAAATTGTAAGGTGTTGGAATTGCATCAGGCCTTCAGCCAATCAGATGCACCCATGATATAGTCTGGACAAGACAACATGCAAGTATCTGAAAACTACTTTTCTTCACCTTGGTACATAAATTTTATTTCTTTTCTGTAGCACCTAGAATGCCCACTAGATTTGAAGAAGATGAGGGCCAGGTCTCTCAAATTAAAATATATAAAATTATACACTTTAAATTAAAACCTGTATTGGAGGGATCACGTTGGTATCCTATTAAAATGTCTTCATGAAAATGAATCTAAACAAGTCAGAATAGATATGCACAAAGGATTTTGTGGAGGACACCAACATTGGAAGGCTACAACCCTCAATATCCTAACAACAAATTACTACTAGCCCACCCCTTTATTTGATGTATTAACTAGAGTAAGGGCATGCAATGAATGTCAAAATTTTCCAGGAAAACAAAAATTACTCTCACTGCCCCTGAAACCTATCAATACTAGTGGCCCCTTTCAACAATAGGGATTAGATTTCATAGGTGACATAAATCCACCCTCAAGTGGGCAACACAAGTCGATCCTCACTACCACTAACTACTTTACCAAATGGATCGAGGTTGTGCCCACCAGGAATGCTACTAACAAGGTGATTATGAAATTTTTCAAAACCAATATCTTTTCTAGATTCAGCTTCCCTAGAAAGATTGTAAGAGAAAATTCCCAAGCATTCAAGTCCAAATGAATTATTGACCTTATGGAAGCCATAACATTTCCTTGACACATTCCACACCTTATTGTCCTCAGGGGAATGGGATGGTCGAGTCTTCAAACAAGTCTCTCATCAAGATCATTAAGAAACTGTTGAATGAAAACAAGAAATCTTGGGACTCCAAACTCAAGTATGCCTTGTGGGATGATAAGATCATCACCAAGAGATATTTGGGGACCTCACCATTTCAGCTAGTCTATGGGATAGATGTTGTCTTCCCTACCCAACTCGTTCTACCAGTTATAAAATTCTGACAAGAAGAAATGGAGGAGCCAAATAACATCCAAAAGAGAATATTTCAACTTATAGAGGTGCAACAAAAGAGAAAACCACTGAATCAGATAACTGAGTCATACCAGAGAAAAATCAATTCAGATTTTGACAAGAAAACCAAGAAGGAGATATTTCAAGAATGCGATATGGTCTTGAGGTGGGATTTCAAAAAGGAATAAAATACTAAGCATGGTAATTTTGATAACATCTGGTTTGGTCCTTTTAAGGTGGTTGAGGTTCTAGAAAAAAATACACTTGTCTTACGCAATCTAGATGATACTGAAATTTTTGGAGGCCCAATAAATGGGCGCTTCCTGAAACACTATTTTTCTTGAAATACTAAGGGAAGGTTCCTATTGTACCATAGCTACTTTCCTTTTTCATTTGAATTTGATTAGGGAGTTTGTGTGTGAATAAAGAGTCCATAGTCCAACAAAGGAAATTGGGTGTAGCTACAATTTTAAGTTCAATAAGATGCATGGCCGAGAGACAGTAGTAGATATACATGGATGATAGACATAAACAAAGGTAAGAGAAGGAAGGTGGGAGAAATTTATTAAGTTCAAAAGCATCGATCTATTGTTCATAGCACCTCACAGGGAAGTGTTATCTCTGGTTGAAGCCAATGTTGTAACCTAGGTCTACACCCTTGCCCCTCCTCTCTCATTTCTCTATGCATTCATCAAAATTATCCCTCTTCTGGTTGGTTAAGTTGGTTTCCTATTACTAAGTGACTAAGTTTTTTATCATTTTCTTTCTTGATTGATCCTTTGCACCAATTATTTCTAGTTTCTTGGAATACAATTGGATGCATGGTTTGAGTTTGAGATACTTGTCATTGTGGTTTCCACTAATTGAGCATGCAGCAGGTGCACCAAGTATTTTGTGTGCGCAGGAGACATCCAGGTCCACCAAGTCTTTTGTATGCATAGTAATCTTCCGCAGAAAAATGCAGAAATTCAGAGTAGTCCATTTTCGGGATTAGATTTTAAGACAAACAAATAGGTTATATTTTCAATGTTGGAGATCCAAAAACCCATGCATATCAATGAATCTCATGAATTCAAAGACTCAATCTTGTGTGGGGTTTAATAGGAATGACTTCGCAACTTCAATGTTTGGGCTTCTAAACTTGTCATTGTTTCGAATATGCCGAAGTGTTGGAGCCCCGAAGGGTCAGAGTCTCAAACTGCCATGTCACTCTAAGAGGTTAGTCATTTGGGACGTATCCATACTCTACATTCAAAAAATCACGAACCCTAAAGAGCTGAAGAGCTGAAGAGTTGAAGCGTCGAAGAGTCGGGGTATCGAAGTCCCAAAATTTTTAAGGTTAAGGGTAATCTTGGGTTAACAAGTGATTAGTGTTGGTTAATGAATTTGGGAGTTCTTTCCTCTAGGAGATACGTATACTCTACACTCCAGAGCCCCTGAACCCCAAATATATGAAGATGCATGGAATTCATCTGTTGACGACACGTGGCATCCATCTGTTAGGAAACATGGCACTCATTTCAGGCCCTTTGATTGCTTCATCCGCTCTATTTTCAGGTGAAATGTGTCTCTCCTTTTACGAAACGTCATTGATTATGACATCATATGGCCAGGTCATATATGGGAGTTTTTATCCTCTGGGAGATATTCATGTTCTACAGTCAAAAGCTCTCAAACACCAAAATTGGCACCATTTCTAAAGATGGCTAGAAGAATTCTAAAATCGGCAGATGACTTCATTGCAGAAACAGAAAGTGCTCGAATGTTAATATCCTAGAGTGGTCCCACAATCAAAACCATGGTATAGCATGACAGGTACGTGGAATTTGGTGGTGGATTGTGGAAGTTGGTGCAGTGTGGATCCAAACAACCCTCAAAAATCTCTGCAATCATGTGTTTATATCATGTCTAGGGTCCAATCCGAGAGCTGCACGTGGCGCTCATCTCTTGTGACACATGACACTCATTTAAAGACAATTTGGGTTTTTCATATGCATTGTTTCAAGTGAAATGTGTCACCTTTCTTTCCATGAAACATGAGCGATATGACATTAGTTCACCACGTTAGATTCAGGGGATCGTCCTCCGGGGGATTTCCAAGCACAACATTTAGAAAACTCCAGAACCCCGAAGAGTTGGGTTCCTGGAGTCCTTAAATGATGAAGGTTAAATGTAATATTTGATTAACAAGTGATTAGTGTTGGTTAATGACTCTGATAGTTTGGTCCTCCGTGATATATGTACACTCTGCGCTCTGAAGCCGTTGAACGTCAGATTTCCAAAGTGGCTCACCCACATTTATTGAAAAATTTGAAATGTTTAAAAAGAGGCTCCAAACCAGGAATGGATAAACTACACGTCCATACTATAGAGATACTATAAGCGACTCCGAAAAAATGCGAGATGACTTGCTTATTTCCTCCAAGAGATAAGTAGAAGAAAAATGTTGCCAATGTTAGCATATTTAGACACTTAGGAGCTAGTTAATATCTACTTGGTATAAGGTGTCATTAGGTAAAAGTGTGTTTCTTAGTGTGTTTCTTTAGTATGAATTAGTATGCATTTGTAGTTCGGAAATCCGATGGTCACTATATGTTCCTGACATAGAGTGATCCGATGGTTCATACTCTCCTTCGCTGTAACGATCATTGATCCATGTTTTAACACTAAATTGGTCCATGATCTATATTTAAAGAGTATGGAGGGTCATTTTTCGATGATCGATTGTGAGAAAATCTCTTGTGAAATATCTATGTATTTTTTTTCTTTGCATTAATAAACTGCTCCATGTGGTCGTGTTGGCTGGGGTCGTGGATGTTTCCCCATAGGGAATTTACCATGTGAAAACATCGGTGTGTTGATATTTGATATGGTTATGTGAGTGGTTATTGAAGGTGTTCTTCCTCTTTTGGGATACATGTGTTGTCGAACATGGCTTCATAGCCTGTTTGAAGACCTGCTCCTATTGTAGATCGAGATCGTGAAGCCGAGTTGCCTCATATTTATTTTATGTAATTTTCATACATTTCCAGGCTTAGAGGATAGTTCCATTGCATCCAGAGGGCTCGTTACATTCAGGAACATTTTTTGTTTCACTCGAAAATATTTATGTTTTCCCAAGATACTACCATTTCAGTCATATTCGGAGGTATAAAGCCTACATACACATTTTTTAAATTTTTTGCAGAGTATTATTTTGGTTTTATTTAGGTTTTGTATTATTTATTTATGAGTTTCTACTCTTTTATATTTGTGTATTATGTTTTCCTCATGCCCTGTGCAGTCTTGGAAAATCAGAAACAGATAGAAAAAGGTGCATCTTCCAGGTAAGCTAACCGAGATCTAACCCTTGTTGTCATCGAGAAGCGAATTTTTTATCTTGTGTGAAAAGAGTTTTTTTTTAGCATGCTCAACAACAACAATCCTCTTCCTAAAAAAAACAATATGTTTTGCTAGACTATTTGGTTAAAAGTTTCCTTATCAAGTAAGAGGTCTTGAGTTCAAGTCTCTCTTTTGTTACTTTTTTTTGAAAACATTCATGCTCAAATTGTAAAGTGTATTTCACTTCAAGTATAAAAGTGAATCACTATCAATAACTTTAATATTTTATTTTAGAGTTATTTATTTTGCATGCCGATTTTCTTTTATAAAGTAACTTCATTGTAAAAGTGATCCCCACTTCTCTTTATAAAATTGGGTCACTTCATAAAACAACTTACACTATCACGTGGTCTCTTGGTTACTGTTTATGCCTTTTCTAAAAATGACATAACTCTCACATTCGAAGTCTGCTTTCAATGACGTTTTTTTTTTAAACAGCATAAATTTTTGAGCTCTTTCCATCTAGATCATCTGTTTCAGTTTTTAAATCCATATTATCTTCATATTTAATATGGATTCTACAAGTAATCTCTTTCTTACCAGCAACACCAACTTCCAATTAAAATCTCATATGGAAGATTTATTAAGAAGTAAAGGCTTGTATCATATTACCTTGGGAAAGGAAAAAACACCCACTGATGATGACAAGAAATTCAAATGGTCTAATAGGAGTGATGAAGCACGTGGAGTAATTGGAACGTCCATCTTTCCTGATTTAAGGTTCCACCTTAAAGAAATTAATGACCCCCATGAAGCTTGGGAAAAGATTGAAATTGTGTTTGGTAAACTCAATATTATTCGAGCACAATAGTTAGAAAATCAAGTACCAACCTTAATTCCAAGTGATTTTATTTCCTTGGAGACTATCTATCTAAGTTTAAAACACTCAGAATTTTATGTGAAGAATGTGAGATAGACATGGAGGAAGAGTGTTGCATCTATCTTATTCTTTCTAAGCTAGGTAGTGCATATTCTGTGTTTATATCTACCATTTATTCCATGAGAGAGGCTCTAGGGAAAGCTTATCAAAAACCCACTCTTGATTCATTTTGTGCTATTTCAATTAGAGAGGAAGGTAAGATTATACAATTTGGAGTGATCAGGACTGTAGGTACCTCCAACAAAGCCTTAGTTTCCCAGTAGAAATATAAACCGAAGTATCCCAAGAAGCAACATCCTCGCTACAACAAAAATTAACATAAGGGTCCCAAACCCACTTAGACATATTCAACGCCTAATGGTGACAAAGGACCAAAATATACAGATAAGAAAACTGACAGACATTGCAACTTTTATGATAAAGATGGTCATGATGAGTCCAAATGTTTCAAGAAGATGGCATCTTTAGAAGCAACGATGACTAAGCACAACATCAATATTGATTCTACTTCTTCTTCTTCTTCTCATGGACATGCACTTTCTTCTTATGCTTTCTACTTCAATACAACTTATACTTCTTCTTCTGGTGAGTGGCTTATTGATTTAGGAGCATATTATCATATGGCTAAGGATAAAGACATATTTTCTACTCTAAATGAATGTAACACCAAGAAAATATTTGTTGGTGATGATAGATCTCTTAGTGTTGTAGGATATGGAATAGTTCAAGTAGATAATGGTCATTTCAATAATGTATTATGTCTTACAAGTCTTTCTTGTAAACCTTCTATCAATATATCAAATCACTTATTCAGGTGAAGGTAAAACCGTAGAGGTTTCACCTCACCAAGTTGTAATCAAGGATCTAAAAGATCCTAAGCATGTTCTTGCAACTAGAATTGTTGATGATATTACTAGGTTGTACAAGTTTGACAACTTTGGATCATAATATTTTTCATCAGTTTTTGTTGCTCATAATGATGACTTGAGCAAACTTTGGCATGAGCGGTTTGGTAATCTAAACTATCGCTCATTAGAGAAACTATGTAATCAATAGATGGTGACTGGTATTCCTCCTATTTCATGCAAAGATGGTGTTTATGTCGGCTATGTTCTCCAAAAACATCCTCAGGAAATTTTTGACAAACTTGCCTCTTGGCATGCCTCGGGCCCTTTGCAGCTTGTTCACAGTGATTTGTGTGGTCCACTTTCTTCTCCTTCTTTTTTTGGGTGCAAGTATTTCTTAATTTTCATTGATGATTTTTCCAGACGTACTTGGGTTTACTTCTTAAAACTTACGATCGAAGTTTTTGACAAGTTTTTGGCCTACAATGCCCTTGTAGAAAAGAAATCTAGACATCAAATTCAAAATTTAAAAACAGATAATGGAGGGAAATATGTGAACAATAATTTTACAATTTACTTCACTACATAGGAAATCCAAATGAAACATACTATTCCATATACACCACAACAAAATGTTGTTGCTGAGAGAAAGAACCACACATTAAAATAAATGGATAATTGTATGATCCAATCTAAGGGATCAAGTCTAAAATATTGGGCGAAAGCAATCAACTGTGGAAATTACATAGTCAATCACACTCCCACAAAGGCTCTTAAAAATATAACACCAAAAGAAGATTGGACAAAAATTAAACCATATGTAAGTCACTTCTGTGTATTTGGCAGTATACTAAGGGCTCACATTCCTGATGAGAAATGGAAAGCATTGCAACCTAAAAGTGAGAAGTGTATATTTGTTGGTTATTCTGAAGATGTCAAAGGTTATAGACTTATTCAACCACATTGTAATGAAATTATTATTAGAAGAGATGTTAAATTTGATGAAAATCTCTTTTCCTGCAAGCCTAATTCGACGATTGTTCCTTCTTCAGCCTACGAGCCATCTTCAACATTTTTTCCTTCTTTTTTTCCTATTTTGGTTTCTCCTTCAGATGATGACAGTGAGGATGAAAATCCACCTCCACCTACTCACCTTCCTCCAGATGAATCCTTTGAACCTGAACCAACACCAGTTTGACCGCTTCCTATATGGGTCCATGCAACATGAGAAGAAGTTGGTGGTCTTGTTGGTAATCCTTCATATCAGCATCGAACACATTCACAGTTCCAACGAGCCTCTTCACTTTTGGCTCAATTTTTAGAGACTCATGATCCAAAGACATTGGCCTCCAAGTTTTTCAAACCAATGAAGGAATTTTTATTTCCCAGTGTAAGTATGCTTGTGACCTTCTTCGTCTCTTTCACATGGATG
Source organism: Picea engelmannii (assembly GCA_009831015.1). NCBI lineage: Eukaryota > Viridiplantae > Streptophyta > Pinopsida > Pinales > Pinaceae > Picea > Picea engelmannii. The sequence continues at coordinate 188,774 of ML781544.1, forward strand.
ATTGTAAACCAACCCCTTCTCCCTTCCAGTATGGATTCAAGCTTACTTCCACATGTACATATATTGAACTTGATGCCACCATGTACCGTTAGTTAGTTGGTATCCTCTTATACTTAAATCATACTCATCTTGATCTTTCCTTTGCTATTGGTCTTGTTGCCTAGTATATGTAAACACCCCATGAAAGCCATTGGAAAGTAGCTAAAAGGATACATCGCTATGTTCATGGTATAATGCAGTTCGAGATACATTACAGTTCATGGGGGACTCCTTTATTGGTTGGTTTCACTAATTCATATTGGGCTAACGACCCTGATGATCAGAAGTCTAATGTAGGTTATATTTTCAGCCTTGGTTCAGGGCCTGTCACTTGGGCCTGTAAGAAACAATAGACTATTGCACTTTCTTTAGCATAAGTAGAGTACTGAGCAATGGTAAATGCAAATCAGGAAGTCTTATGGCTTCAATAGATCCTTTCAGAGTTTGGATTCATGCAGCAGCATCCGACCAGCCTTTGGTGTGAAAATCAGAGTGCCATCAATCTTTCCAAAGAATGAATTCAACAACAACGCAGCAAGCACATTGAGCTACACATGCACTTCATAAGAAAGCTCATTCATGATCAAGTTATTGAAGTGCTATTTTTCCCTATAGAATATCAAGTTGCATACATTTTCACAACATCTCTTACAGAATCAAAGTTTTCCAAACTTCGATCTATGTTAGGAGTTCAGGAAGTTGTCATTAAGGGGGGATAGGATCTAATGCCTCCTTCCTTCTCCTATTGTGTCAACATTGTAAATCATTCAATCCTATCCCAAGTTATCCTTAAGGGGTGATGTTAGGATATTTAGACACTTAGAAGTTAGCTAAGATCTACTTGGTCTAAGGTGTCATTAGGTAAAAGTGTGTTTCTTTAGTTTGCATTAGTATGCATTTGTAGTTAGGAAATCTGACGATCATGATATGTTCCTAACTTAGAGTGATATGACGGTTCATACTCTCCTCAATCTTATCAACCATTGATATATGTGTTTACACCTGATTAGTCCATGATCTCTATTTAAAGAGCATGGAGGGTCATTTGCCGATGATCGATTGTGTGAAACTCTCTTCTAAAATCTTTTTGTAATATTTTTATTTTGCATTAATAAACTGCTCCAAGTGGTTGCATTGGTTGGGGTGATGGATGTTTCCCCATAGGGTTTTTAGCATGTGAAAGCATTAGTGTGTTGATCTTTGATCTGGTTATGTGAGTGGTAACAAGGTGTTCATTCTCTATTGGAATACTTGTGTTGTCAAATAGCCAAACACAGTCCAGTTATCTCCCAGTGGCCTCCAACAACGTGCGTGGATACCAATGCTTGATATAGAACTCAGTTCTATCACTCCTAGTCATTTTCTGTCAAATCTCAGTTTATTCCAATGCATGCCTTAGTCCATTTTCATTACTAGTAGCAGTTTTTAGTTGTTTAATTGCAAGACTCTTTTAGATCAAGTTAATAAGTGGTCTTTTATGTGTGTTAATAACCACTCCTTTTTGTTAAAGATAAGTTTGAATTATACATTACTATACTCCAACAATTTCTAGTTAAGTTAATAATTTGTTTTGTAACCGGTAGTATAGAGTTAAGTCCTAGTCCTAGATGGACAAGAGCCTTTACAACTTTGATAAATATGCAGTTTTTGTATGTTTTGAAGGGTTGAGTTTTTGGGAAAAGAAGATCAATACACCAATGGGTTCAACCTGTTCTATGCATGGATTAAAGCTCTCTACCTGGTGAATATACTCTTGATTACAATGTTTTTGTCCAAATATTCATGTGTTTTTATCTTATCTCAAATGCAATTTTTTTATTTTTGCAACGTACATTTCATTTCCTTCAACTATTGTATAACTTGTATTTACTAATATGCAACCTATAAAACAACTAATGCTTTGGTGAATATTTGTTTTTATTGCAACTTGTGGGAGTAATTGTGTTTTTGATACACATTTAATGTCTTGAAATGATATTTAAAGTATTAAACTTCTTGCAGTAGATTATTCATTGAGTGGTTTGTTGTTTCCCTTTATTTTTACCTCTATTATTTCACTTGTCTATCATTAGTGTGGCACCAACCAAGGAGGAACCTCATCCTTATCATTTTTCCAACCCAACCATGCTCTTGTCTTGGTAAAACAAACCCTCTAACTGACCAACAAAATAAAATAAAAATAACCATTCAAAACTTGAGGTGGCCTAGCTCTTCCCTTTAGCAATCAGGTGTAGACTTTAGGAACTAACATAAGTGATGAGAGAAGTTTCCCTTATTTAAATTGTTTTGTTGAGCAATTTGGCCATTGTTTCCCATGTATTTCCAATTATTTTAGAAAAAAGAGTAAGTGACACTTCTTCATATATGTATTTCATTGACACTGATCAATTCAGGTTACACATATCTTCTGATACTATTCTTCTCCCTTAGTTTGATGATTGGATTGTTTGTTTGTTATAATTATTTCATCATGTTCTAATGATGCATATGTATCAGTGACAGAAAACACAAGAAGAATGTTGGGTTCAAAGTCAAGATAATTATCAATAAATGCATTGTTGCTTCTTTTTCATACATAATGGGAAATAAGGAAGGTTAATCACATGTATAAAAGTCTCCAAGAAGGACAACAATAAAAATATGAAATAGGGCAGAAATCGATTTCAATATATCTTTTAAATATTGAACCCATTGGTTGTGAAATTTGGAGGAGAGATGCATTAAGGTAAGATTAATAAACACAAAAAATTGCAAGTCAAACATATTTATATTTTGTGAGAAATCATCCATCGTCACCTACAACCATTTTGCGTTTTTCTTGAGATTTGTGCATTCATGGGCCATGAATTTTGGTGGATAGAAGAATAGAGTTAATACCAACAACTCCACAAAATTTCACCAGAATCGAGTTGATAAATTATGATAAATGGGATGACCAAGTTTTTCATAGGACATATTCTAACCCTTTGGAGATATGGTAACCATTTGTTTGTTTGCATACTAGTGCAACCTTAAACAAAAATCTGTCATATGGGTTTTGTGTGCACACTTCATAAAATGATTTGGTACCTATTGAACTAGATATTTCATTGAAAAATTATGATGGGCCAGGTAAGAAGATATTTTGTTTCTGCACAAACTATTGGGTCATCATTTTGAATGCATGATTGAATTTTCAAGTTTATGGTATTTTTTCTAAAACGGGAAGATTCTTTGTTGTAACAAAAAAGAGGTTAATTCTAAGGAGTAGGTGTTGTCACATAAGAAACAAAACTCAAAGAATTGTGATTGCCACATAAGAACCAACCACAAGAAGCTCAATTGAAACTCATGATCAAAGGTATGTGTTTCCACACAAGAACCAACACTTGCAGAACTTGTGGTTGTCACACAAGAACTAACCACGAGTATCTCAACTGCCACTCAGATACTTTACAGAGAAAGAAGACCCCATCACACAATTCAATAGAGCCAGATGTGAGGGTGCATGAGGACATGCAACATGTTCAGTTGGGGGGAGATGTTGAGTTAATAGACTTCATTTTACAATTATTTCACATCCTTTTCTTTGACTTTTAATCACTTCCGGTTTCCCATAACCTTATATTAACCCCCCTTGAACATCACTATGGAGAAAAAAATGAGTCCCGGCTACTAGGCCATTTTAGGTACTCATGTACAATGCAACTAATGAACACTGAATAAAAGTGAGGAAAGAGGGAAAACCACGTGGGAACAAAACCCCGCCTCAAAAGATAATGTATCAAAAGAAGAAAATGACAACTGCTAGGCAACTGTGTTCTTCACTGCAAGATGATCCCGCAAAGTCTGAAACTTCTGCTCATTGAAAGTCTTTGTGAATATGTAGAAATATTTATGGATCTGATGAAGTCCTTTGGCAACCTATCAGGCCTTGTACTTCTTGATCCTGTGGACCCATCTGCACCTGAAAATATTCCTTTCTGGTGGACGTGGAACCATATTCCAAGTCTGGTTCTGTAGGAGTGAGTCATACTACTTCTTCATGGATTCTTTCCATAATTGATTTCCCACAACCCTATTGTAGTTTTGTGGATCAGTAGATTGAACCATATAGCAATGCATGTGCATCGCAGGTTCTGAAGCTGAAAATACATGAGAAGGCTCCTCATGCTGAGATCGATTCCTCCTCGAATCCAATGGATTCTCTACAAGGTTGTCTGCTGCCTGAAGTGTGGTATGTGCCTTCTTGGGCATCTGCTGAAGCTTCGACGTTGGCTTCTTATTTGGATGTACTACTTTCTTATTTCCATGTACAAAATATGAGTGTATGGAATCATCTATGATGTCTGAAATTGATGGAAGAACGAGAGTATATGCATGTTGCACTAGAGGTGCATGCAAAGTAGTCTTGTTATGTGTAAGTAGAATAGAGGAGTCATCGTCAGAAAACTTAGTGAATTTATACAACCTTGACTTGTGATCCACCTCACCAGTTGCAATGATGGAATTGCCATGCATGTCAATTATTGAAACTGAATCTGATGTAAATTCAACCTTTTTACCTTTCTGAGCGATTTGATAAACTGAGAGTAGATTCATAGAAAGCTTTGGAACATGTAAAACATTCTCAAAACTACCATTGTGGAGTTCCACTCTCCCTTCTCCTGCTACTGCTACTGGAGTATCATCCCCCATGAGAATATGGGGTCTTGAGCATGGACTCAAGGAAGAGAAAACTTCCTCTTTCGCTGCCATATGATGGGTTGTACCAAAATCTATAATCCATGAATCAGATGAGGAATTAATTTCAACAAGAGCATGATGATTACCTTTCTTAAGAGCAATATCTTCTTCCTTCTACTTCTTGACTCCCTCTGGAATGAAGTTTCTAAGGTTGTTCTATTGAAGTGCATGTTCCATAAGATTGATCTATTTCTTCATGCATGTGGATTCTTCATGATTCAATTTATTGCAGTAAGTGCACTACTTTCCCTTCTTCTTCTTCTTGGAATCTGAAGAGTCTTTGGAACCTAAAGAATCATTAAAGGATTTGGAATATCCCTCCTTCCTATTCTATTTGAATGACCCTTTTCCATCCTGCATGGTGAGTGCATGTGATTTTGGATCTTTCATGAGGCCCATATGTATGATTTTTGTCTTCTCTTGTGTAAGAGACTCAATGAACTGAGCCAACGTAGGCATTTTACAATTTGTTCCAAAAAGGCATCTGCTAGAATGGAAATTGGAGACATATACAGTGTATTTTGGTCCTAGCTTAGCCAAGATTGTTAGAATAAGTTGTTTCTCTTGTGTAGACTTATCAATACCACATTCACCCAAGCTTAATAGCAAAGATTTAAATTTAGTAAAAGAATATTGTATATTATCAAAACTTTTAGGGTCTAAGGTATTCAACTCTACCTCAAGCATATGACCTCGCATCTCATCTTGCTTTCCAAAGAGTCCTTCCAAGGTGGTCCAAATCTTGTTTGGAGTCTTGCATGTGGCAACATGAAACCACAAATTAGTGGATATTAACTCAAGAAGTAGTCATGTGGCCTCATCCTTACGGTTCACCCATCTCATCTTCTCAATCGTTGATGTAGGTTTTGTTTTTGTCGCCATCGTCAAATTATACAATCCTTTCCTTCTGAGTTGGAATTCTACCTTGGGCTTCCAATCAAAATAATTGTATAGTGTGAGGATTACCACCAAGTTCCGTTGTATAATAGTTTTCATATCCATCTCTCCCACTGATTCCAAGAACCCCTAAAAATTTACTCTCAATCTGCAAGTGAAAAATTAAGAAATTAAAAATTCATATCAGTTTCAGGAGATGATCTTGCAACTTACTTTATGAGAAAACGGTTAGGAATCTCACTAAACGGTTGAAAACCCACTTCCAAAATGGGCCGATTTACTTTCTTTGCAAGTATTTTCCTCCAAAACGTAATATTTTGGAAGCAATGAATGTGGAAAGGTACGGCCACAGATTCGTATCAGTTTCAGGAGGCTATATTGCATCTCACTTTCTGAGCAAACGATGAAGAATCGCGCCAAACAATTGAAAACCCACTTCCAAAATGGACCGATTTACTTTCATTGTGAGTTGTTTCCTCAAAAACATAATATTTTGGGAGGAATAATTGTTGAAAGTTACGACCATGGATTTAGCTCGCTGAAACCCCAATTTTTCTTATTCTTTGGCTCATTTGGCTTGCTCCAAGTAGCATAGCTCTGATACCATGTTAGTGTTTCATGGAAACCTACACAGGAGATCTAGATAAAGAAAGTAAAAACAAAGATTATCAGGAAAGGAAGAGAGATTCAATATGGAAGAATGAGAAAATATATTCACACTACTCTAATGAGTTGATGATTGATACATAGATCATGATCAATATGATACAATGAATGAGTGGAATACACTGATATATAGGGAAAAACATTCCATAATTAAGAAAAGCAATCAAGCAGTTAGCTTTCTTTAGGAATGCATGCATGCATAATAGTGATGGTAAAAATAGAACTAGTCAGTTAACTCCCAATGAACTAGTGTTACTCCCATTGAATTAGTGTGTCGAAAATAGAAATTTCTCCAACATCTACTACATTATCTTTTTCCTTATCTCTAGCTTCATCAGTCTTCCTCTTCTTTTCTACTGCATCCTCCTTCTTTTTGTAAAATCTTTCCATATTTCTCTTCTTAACTGTAGTTTTTTCTTCTTCTTTAGCTGACCTGAAATGCATGGATGTCATTGTAGCATATACCTTTGTTGCTACTTGTTCCTCTTCCTTCTTTCATGCTTCTTCACATACCTTCTCTTCATCAGTGATTCTTCCCATGGGTTTTCCTTGATTCCTAAAGATGACTTCATCATAGGTTTGTGCCCCACAATGAACTTCTTCTTTGTCATAAACGAATGGCATATATTCCCATGGGAATTTTAGTTGGATACAATAATATTAGACAACCCTCTTGGGATCATGCCTTCTCAATATTTATTCCTTGAAGTGGTACAATGTTAATGTATACACTTCATCATGAGGTTTCTTGGTGGTTTCGAATGATTAAGAACCGATCCATAATGGAAGTGGGGGAAAATTATCTTTATTTTCCTAATTGAGAGTTGTCTTGACTATGTGGATCACTGTATGATAGGAAACCTATTGAAGAACTAGTTTTTATGAGACAAATAATTAAAGTAAATGTGGAGCCATGGTGGACCTGTATATCCTGATGTAATTCCCATGTTCCATTAGATATCAGTCCATAATATTTTTTATTATTGCTAGTGCTTTATTGGTCATGAAAGGGGCTGACACGCAAAAAAAAATTTATACAAAGGCAAGAAGAAGTGATCACATATATTTTGATATTCTCACCTATCCTTGTGCTACCATAGCACCTTCCAATAGATGTGTATGCTTGGGTCTTTCGGTTTCGATGCCCAACCATGTTGGTTGTGGAGCCTAATTATCTTCTTGATCCAGAGGTCTTTTACTTTCAGCTGTGTTTATACCCCATGAAGTACTTACACCCTAGAAGTATGTACACTCTTTCACGTGGGGGAGCACATAGGGGGGGGTACCCCCTCTGTAGGGTCCGAGGGGGCTATCCCCCCGGCTGGGGGGTCTAGGGGAAAGTGGGCCCCTAGCGGGGGTTCAGGGGCGAAGCCCCCGAAGGAAAAATTACCTTGTAAAAGTATATTGTAATGTCATTGTAAATATGAACCATTCATTATAAGGTCGCAGATCTAATGGTAGAAATTATGTTAGGGTTTTTTTCCCTAGAAGGAAACCCTCTTTTATGAGGGAAATGTATTGCGGCTATGTATGATGGCAAGTATTGTATTCTGAGAGAGGATACTATGAGATAAAGAAGAGGAAGTTACAACGGGTTTTGTTGTAGGTTGTATCCCTTCATTTGCTGGATAATAATAAAGGAAGGACATGGAAATTTCTCTGGTGGATGTAGCCCACACTGGGTGAATCACGTAAATCTGTGTCTCTGTTGTATTGTGTATCTTTTGTGTTTTTCTTATGCATTTGTTTTATTTTATTTCTCCATGGTCCTGTTTTTATAACAACTAGTATTAGAGCGAAAGGTAACTCGCAGGAAAAGAGGGTTCCAGGTTCGAGTGGGAGCAATGTCAGAAGATGGAAAGTTTAGGGTCGAGAAATTTAATGGCCAAAACTACCAGTTATGGAAGATGCAGATGGAAGACTATTTATATCAGAAGGATCTATTCCTACCATTGGGCAGAATAGCAAAGAAGTCGGTGGCTATGAAGGATGAAGAATGGGAGATTCTTGAAAGAAAGGTTCTAGGAACGATATGGCTAAGCCTGGCAGCGTCGGTGGCTTTCAATATTTCAAAAGAAAAGACAATGAAGGGTTTGATGGATGCGTTGGCCAAATTGTATGAAAAACCTTCGGCATCCAATAAGGTATTTCTAATGAAGAGATTATTTAATATGAATATGTTGGAAGGTGGGTCTGTTGCAGATCATTTAAATGATTTTAATACGGTTACTAATCAACTAAGTTCTGTAAAAGTGGACTTTGATGATGAGGTTAGGGCTCTTGTAATCTTGTGCTCATTTCCAGAAAGATGGAATGGCTTGGTCATGGCTATAAGTAACTCTGTCTCTAGTTCAAATACTTTAAAATTTGATGATGTTGTTGGTGTTATCCTTAGTGAGGAAATGTGACGGAAAAGCATAGGTGAGACATCAGGAAATGCATTGAACATGGAGAACAGGGGAAGAAAAAAGGATAGATGAAAGGGTTTCGGGAACCGTGGGAATTCTAGGAAGGGCAGATCCAAATCCAGACTTGGAAAGATAGAGTGTTGGAATTGTGGGAAGAAAGGACATCTGAAGAAAGACTGCAGAGCTCCAAAGAAACAAAGAGATGGACAACAGGAGAGAAATCAGGAAGAAAATGTAACAGGTGATGTGTTACAAGATGCTTTGATTATTTCTGTAGATAATATTTCTGAGTCTTGGGTAGTTGCAAGATACCAGATATAATAAATATGCAGAACAGAAATAAAATGCTAGAAATGGCAGAATAACAGTAATATAACCAACATAATCTCCACAATAACACATAAATAATATGAGAACAACAACTGAAATAACACTTTGATTCAGAAAGCAATGTTCACAGGCCTCTTCGAGGGGGCAACCTCTAGACAAGTAGTGCTCTGTTACAATAATCTCCAAGCTAGGGTTTTCATACCCTCGACCCTTATTTATACTTAATATGTCTATTAAGAGAAGCATCTAGAGGAAGATCCTTCTAGAAGTGGAAGCTTCTACTAGGTCTTCTTACATCCACCTTATTCTATTTTATTGAAAGGCCTTATTAATATTGACATTTATTACATCTGAATAAATTGATCTACCTATGTGTGGGTTAGGACCTTAACATGTCCGCCCCCTTAAAAATAACCTTGTCCTCAAGGCTTGAGATGTGGAAACTGATGCAGAATGGTAGTTGGTTCCCAAGTGGCATCTGATGGAGTCATATCTTTCCACTGTACTAGCACTTCCTTGATGGTTCTCTGACGTAGGTGACGCTCACAGTGGTCAAAAAATTCTTTTGGATGTAGCCAAATGGATCCTTCTTCAGCTAACTCTGGAAGGTTGGTTTGAATTTTTCACCTGGTTCCAATCACCTTCTTCAACCATGAAACATGAAAAACAGGATGTAGCTTCGACTAACTGGGCAGAGCTAACTGATATGCGACTTGTCCCACACTCTTAAGAATTGTGTAAGGGCCATAAAATTTGGGTGCTAGCTTCTAACAATGCTCGGCCTTGAGGGATGTTTTCTTATATGGTTGCAGTCTCATAAACACCTAATCCCCTTATGCAAATTGACGTTCAGAGCGACCTTGTTCTGCTTGCTGCTTCATTCAATTATGTGCCATGACCAAGTTCTCTTTAAGGGTACGAAGGATATCCTCTCGGACTGTAAGTGTTTGGTCAACCGCCTGGACCTTCGAGGTACCCAGTAAGTATGAGATAACTGAAGGTGGCTTATGTCCATATAGCGCTTCAAAAGGAGTCATGCGAGTGGCTGTATGGTATGTAGTGTTGTATCACCATTTGGCTAGGGGTAACCAATGAGCCCACTGGTGTAGTTTTTCAGAGGCAAAGCACCTCAGATATGTTTCCAAACACTTTTTGACAACATCCGTTTGACCATCCATCTGGGGATGATAAGCTGAGCTGAGATGAAATTGTGTGCCTTGTAGCTTAAACAGTTCTTGCCAAAAATTGCTTGTGAAAGTTTGGTCACGATCATAAACAATAGAATGCGGCATGCCATGAATCTTGAAGACCTGTTCCATGAAAATTTGAGCCACCACGGATGCAGTAAATGGGTGGTGAAGAGCGCAAAAATGAGCATACTTGGAAAGGTGATCCACCACCACCATTATGACTGATTTATTCCTCGATTTGGGTAAGCCTGTAATAAAGTCCATAGAGATATCCTTCCAAATAGCAGGGGGAATCGGAAGCGGTTGGAGGGTGCCCAGAGATTTGACTGTTTCTCTCTTGTTGCATTGACACACCTCACATTCAGCGACAAACTTACGGATGTCCTGTTTCATACCATCCCTGAAAAAAGAACATTTGACCCGGTCATATGTTTTGGTGAACCCTGAGTGCCCCGCTGTGGGTGTATCATGAAGCTCGGAAAGTACCATGGATTTGAGCTTGGATTGTTTACTTAAATACAAGCAACCTTTGTATCGAAGCTCATCCTAGAGCCAGGAGTACCCAGGGGGAGCTGGAGCCTTGTTCTGCAGTTGCTGGATCAGATGTGAACTTTTGGGATCTTGAATCCATTCCTAGCACACAGCTTGGAGCCAATCAGGTACAATGAAGGAAAGAGAAAAAAGGGATCCTTCATCTTCATATTTCCAGGACAGTGCATCCACCATGACATTGTCTTTTCCCTTCTTGTAAATGATCTCATAATCATATCCAAAGAGCTTAGTCACCCATTTTTTTTGCTCCTGGGAGGAAATGCGTTGTTCCAGAAAGTACTTGAGGCTTTGATGGTCGGTCTTAATTTGGAAGCGTTTCCCCAAGAGATAAGGATGCCACAACTCAACGGCATGCAGAATCACCAACATTTCTTTTTCATAAATGGTTTTGCCCAGATTCCTTTCAGACAGTTGATTGTTGGTGAAGGTCAAAGGTCAACCCTCTTGCATAAGGACAACGTTGATTCCTTTCCCTGAGGCATCACATTCCAACACAAAGGTCTTTGTGAAATCAGGAAGGGCCAGAACCAGAGTGGTTCACATGGCTGTCTTCAAGGTTTGAAAAGCTTGAGCAGCTGCTGGAGTCCAAGTGAAAGAGTTCTTTTTGAGGAGAGCCATGAGAGGTGCTGCAATTTTTCCGTAGTTCTTAACAAACTTGCGATAATACCCTGTTAGGCCCAAAAATCCACGCAAGCTTTTGAGAGTCTTTGGGTGCGGCCAATATTGCATAGCTTCAATCTTTTTCGGTCCACCTTGACGCCATCCTTTTCCACTAGATGACCCAAGTATTCTACTTCTGAGGCACCAAAAGCACATTTGGACTATTTCAGGAAAAGTTGGTGCTGAGAGAGTAGGTGGAGAACTTGATCCACATGAGTAAGATGGTCTAACTAGGTTTTTCTATAGATGAGGATATTATTAAAGAAAACTAAGACAAAATGATGGAGAAAAGGGCGGAAGACATGGTTCATGAGGCTCTGGAAGGTGGAGGGGGTGTTACACAAGCCAAAGGGCATGACCAAAAAATTATAGTGGCCCTCATGAGTGTGAAAGGCGGTCTTGGGAATGTCGGCCTCTTTCATACGTATTTGGTGATAGACCGAGCGAAGATCAAGTTTGGTAAAGAATTGGGCACCACTCAATTCATCCAAGAGGTCATCAATGAAAAGAATGGGAAATTTGTCTTTGATGGTCAGTCTGTTGAGAGAACAGAAGTCAGGACACATTCTCCAAGAACCTTATTTCTTCAGTACCATGACGACGGGAGACGAGTAAGGGATCATACTGAGATGGATGACGGCTGCAACAAGGAGTTCCTGGACCATTTTCTCAATTTCATTTTTTTGTGCAAAGGGGTGGCGATATGGACGGATATTGGGGGAAAGTCTTCCTGGGACAAGGGGAATGGAATGATCATGAACACCGTGGGAAGGAGGGAGTCCTTGGGGAGTGGAAAATACCGTTTGATGTTTAGAAAGGAGGTCTTGGAGGTCTTGGGGAACTGCGGGTGTCTCTGTGACTTGTATGGCGTGGAGTTGGGAAATGACACCATAATGACCTTTTTTGAGCAATTTTTCCATGCAATGAGAACTGATGACCTCAGGTGAACCAAAAGTGATTCCTTGGAATTTATATTGGTGGCCTCCTTGGTCGAATTGCATGGTTAAGTTTAGAAAATCCATGAGAATGGGACCCAAAGTCCTTAGCCAGTCTGCACCCAACACAATGTCGCAACCATCCATGTCAATAGCAAACATATGGGATTTTAGGTGGTAGTCACCGATTTGGAGACACACATTTTCAAAACGCCCGCCACATTTCATAGAACCACCATTGGCAATCATGATTTGGAAATTGTTGACAGCATGGATGTAGCAATGGGTTTCTTGGGCAATGTGGTGATGAATAAAATTTTGGGTGCTGTCACTATCAACCAAAATGATGACCTTTCAGTGCTTGATGTAACCAATTAACTTGAGGGTTTGGGGGCAGAGAAGCCAGTGAGAGAATTGAGGGAAATGATCGGTTCCACTTCGGGAGGGTCGAAGGGAGGGTTTATGTTAGTGATTTCTGGTGACTCGGGCACAAGGGGAGTGTCAACATCCTCTTCCAGAATATCCTCAGAGATGCCCATAAAAAGATTTTGTTCCTTACATTTGTGGCCCGGGAAATATTTATCATCACAATTATAACATAGGCCTTTGTGTTGGTGTTCAACTATTTCATCCCTAGTCAATTTTTGGATCTTTAATGGGGCGGAGGGAGTAGTGGGGTTTACTGGTTTAGGGCGAGGGATAAAGGAAGGCTTACGGTTTTGAGAGGAAACAATTTGTTGTGCTTCTTTAGCTTTTTTAGTAGCCTCCACCCAAGTCGTAGGTCGAGCCATGAGGACATGGGCCTGAATATCCTCCTTGAGGCCACTGATAAAACACTCTCGAATACTTCAGTCTGAAGAATGCTACAGTGCTGAAATCCCCAAATTCTTAACCAGAAAGAAATGTGTATTTACTTGGCAACCCGAACACAGATGCGCGACAATAGATCTCGCCGGTTTAATTTGTTTATGTTTATGTTTATGTTCCCCAAGGGTTCTATAAACAAGGGTTTGCCCTGTGCTATAGCTCTCTGATATACGTGTAGGGTCCAACAGTAGTACTCGGCCCAATATCTCAAGGCACTAACTAAGGAGGATAGACCGTACCCTTAGCCGTACTACCCGACTACCCAGGTACTAGAGAGTATCTTCCCGAGTGTTGTTCTCGGTGACACTATAGAAGTCTAGCAACTGATAGGTTTATCTAAAGAGGGCTTCAGGAAATCTAGGTCGATCCATACACAGGTGTTGTCTGATGCGTTACCACTCGAAGGGGTACCGACAGGGGTTAAAAGGGTGGCCAACAGATGTGCGCTTAAGAACCACTTGTATTTCCTGCGTGTATGAATCCCTCAACCATGGGTTTATGTGCGTAACGATAGATCTCTGTGGCTTAAAGACGTTGGAATATGTCTCTACCTTGGAAAAAAAAATACCCACAATTTCTGCCAAGGAAAGTGCTTTGATGCTTCTTTAGCTTTTTTAGTAGCCTCCACCCAAGTCGTAGGTCGAGCCATGAGGACATGGGCCTGAATCTCCTCCTTGAGGCCACTGATAAAACACTCTCGAATACTTCAGTCTTAAGAATGCTACAGTGCTGAAATCCCCAAATTCTTAACCAGAAAGAAATGTGTATTTACTTGGCAACCCGAACACAGATGCGCGGCAATAGATCTCGCCGATTTAATTTGTTTATGTTTATGTTTATGTTCCCCAAGGGTTCTATAAACAAGGGTTTTCCCTGTGCTATAGCTCTCTGATATACATGCAGGGTCCAACAGTAGTACTCGGCCCAATATCTCAGGGCACTAACTAAGGAGGATAGACCGTACCCTTAGCCGTACTACCCGACTACCCAGGTACTAGAGAGTATCTTCCCGAGTGTTGTTCTCGGTGACACTATAGTAGTCTAGCAACTGATAGGTTTATCTAAAGAGGGCTTCAGGAAATCTAGGTCGATCCATACACAGGTGTTGTCTGATGCATTACCACTCGAAGGGGTACCGACAGGGGTTAAAAGGGTGGCCAACAGATGTGCGCTTAAGAACCACTTGTATTTCCTGCGTGTATGAATCCCTCAACCACGGGTTTATGTGCGTAACGATAGATCTCTGTGGCTTAAAGACGTTGGAATATGTCTCTACCTTGGAAAAAAAAATACCCACAATTTCTGCCAAGGAAAGTGCTTTGATACCACTTGCAAGATACCAGATATAATAAATACGCAGAACAGAAATAAAATGCTAGAAATGGCAGAATAACAGTAATATAACCAACATAATCTCCACAATAACACAGAAATAATATGAGAAAAACAAACTAAATAGAACTTTGATTTAGAAAGCAATGTTCACATGCCTCTTCGAGGGGGCAACCTCCAGACAAGCAGCGCTCTGTTACAATAATCTCCAAGCTAGGGTTTTCATTCCCTTGACCCTTATTTATACTTAATATGTCTATTAAGAGAAGCATCTAGAGGAAGATCCTTCCAGAAGCAGAAGCTTCTATTAGGTCTTCTTACATCTGCCTTATTCTATTTTATTGAAATGCCTTATTAATATTGACATTTATTACATCCGAATACATTGATCTACCTATGTGTGGGTTAGGACCTTAACAATAGTAGATTCAGGAGCTTCATTTCATGCCACAACACATAGGAAACATTTTCTATATTATGTTCAAAGTGATTTTCGACAGGTTCATTTGAGTGACAATGCACCATGCAAAATTTAGGAAAGGTAAAAATAAAGTAACGCAATGGAAACCAATGGTTGTTGAAAGAGGTAAGACATGTTTTAGATTTAAGAAAAAATCTAATTTCAACAAGGCAGTTGGTAAGTGAAGGTTGTATATCCATATTTACAGATAATACATGGAAGGCCATCAAAGGATCATTGGTGATAGAGAAAGGAGAGAAGGTAGGTACATTGTATTTATGTACTGGTAATACTGACTCTTCTATCTCTTTATCTTCTACGTGAGTGGATACAACACTATGGCATCATAGATTTGAACACATGAGTGAGAAGGGGATGCAGGTACTTCACAAAAGAAATTTGTTGCCATATCTTAAACAAATTGATTTGGATTTCTGTGAGCATTGTCTTTATGGAAAACTGAAGAGAGTCAAATTTCTCAGAGTCGGAAAAGAAAAGAAGAGTGAAAGGTTAGAGCTTGTGCATATAGATGTATGGGGAACATCTCAGGTATCATCTCTTGGTGGCTCTCATTATTATGTTACTTTTATTGATGATGCAACTAGAAAAACTTGGGTTTATTGCATTCGACAAAAATCTGATGTTTTTGATACTTTTAAGAAATGGAAATATTTAGTTGATAATGAGACAGGAAAAAGTTTGAAGCGTCTCAGATCAGATAATGGAGGTGAATATTGCAGCAAGGAGTTTGATGATTACTGTTCATACCATGGGATTTGTAGAGAGAAGACAGTTTCAATAACACCACAAGAAAATGGTCTGTTAGAAAGGATGAATAGGACAATCATGGAGCGTGCAAGGAGTATGAGATTGTATGCTAGTTTTCCCTTACAGTTTTGGGCAAATGTTGTAGATACTGCTATTTACTTAATAAAAAGAGGACCTTCAAGCTCTTTGGATGGTAGAATTCCAGAGGAGGAATGGACATGAAAAAAGGTAAACTATTATTTTTTGAAAACTTTCGGTTGTGAAGCATTTGTCCATATTGATAAAGAAAATAGAAAAAAGCTTGAGGCAAAATCCAAGAAATGTACCTTTATTGGATATGGTGTTAATGATTTTGGTTATCACTTATGGGATTATGAAAATAACAAAATCATTAGGAGTAGAGATGTCATATTCAATGAGAAGGTCATGTACAGAGATCAGTTGCAGGGAAAGAAATAGGAAAAATAAAAACAAGAATACACAGTGCTTGATGAGATCACTTAAAAAGAAATTCCAAAGGAACCAGAAAATCAAAATGTACAACAACAGGAGTAGCAGGTACTTCAAACGCCCGCAAGTGTTGTTAGAAAATCTACCAGGTTAAGTATACCCCCTGAACGATACTCTCCTTCATTGTATTATTTATTGTTGACTGATTCTGATGAACCATAATGTTATGAAGAGGCAATAGAGGTAGACACCAAAAGGAAGTGGGAGCAAGGTAAATAACCATACTTGGGACTTGGTTCAGTTGTCTGCAGGAAAAAGAGCATTGCAGAATAAATGGGTTTACAAGTTGAAGGAAGAAAATGGAGGAGAAAAGCGGTACAAGGGTAGACTTGTTGTAAAGGGGTTTGCACAAAAGAAAGGTATAGATTTTGATGAAATATTTTCTCTTGTTGTTAAAATGACTTCAATTAGAACTATTTTAAGTCTTGTGGCAATAGAAGATTTGCATCTTGAATAGTTAGATGTAAACACAATTTTTTTTCCACGGGGATTTGGAGGAAGAGATTTATATGCAGCAACCACAAGGGTATGAGGTCAAAGGGAAGGAGAATTTGGTATGTAGGTTGAAGAAGAGCTTATATGGCCTAAAGCAAGCTCTAAGGCAGTGGTATCTGAAGTTTGGCAGGTTTATGACAGAACAGGGTTATAGTAGATGTCATTCTGATCATTGTGTTTATTTTAAAAAGCTAGAAAATGGAAGCTTTATTATCTTGCTATTGTATGTAGATGGCATGCTTGTTGTAGGGTCTAATACGCAGAATATAAATGTGATCAAGAAGAAATTAGCCAATTCATTTGTGATAAGGATTTGGGTGTTGCAAAGAAAATCATTGGTATGAGAATAACAAGAGACAGGAAAAATTGCAAACTGACATTGTCTCAAGGTGAGTACATAGAGAAGGTGTTGGAGAGGTTTAGACTGTAGAATGAAAAACCGATTAGTACACCTTTGGCCAACCATTTCAAATTAACTGAGGAAATGTGTCCCAAGACACAAGAGGAGATAGAATACATGTCCAAGGTCCCATATTCATTAACAGTTGGCAGCTTGATGTATGCAATGGTTTGCACAAGACCAGATATTGCATATGCAGTAGGAGTTGTGAGCGGGTGATCCAGGTGGATATTGGTGGCCACTCACCTTTTCTGACTGGCTCAAAACAATTTTCTGGCAATTTTGGCAATTTACTATTTTTAACAAGTTTTAACTTCTAGGGCCATTTTGAGGGCCTAAATGAAGGTTTTTTGAGATTGAGGTTCTCAATGATATCCAAAGGCATGATTGATCCCCCAAAATGAATCTCCTCGGTGATACCTTTCCAACGAGCTATCACACGCCTAAAACGGAGATCGTATGCAAAAGTTACGACCCCGGGAAGTTGATGTACTAACTTACCCAAACGGGGCCCACATGACTTTTGGCGCTTCATCTCCTAGGGTTAGGTTTTTGGATGTCTATGACTTTTGACATTCTCATCTATTGTAAAAAGGCCTCTAGAGCCTCATTGTAATCATCTTCTCACGGATGTGAGTAGTAGCCACATCTCTTCTCAGAGATAAGCTACCAATGCCCTAGCTAGTTTATTTCCATTCTGTCTGTAAGCATATTTCAGTCATTTGTTATTAATGAAATGAAGTCTTATTTCCACTGCATCTCTGCATTTATGTGTATTTCTGTATTTCATTGTGTTCCTACATAAATTTGGATCAGTGGTATCAGAGCGGTCTGCTCATTCTCGATCCTTCTTTGCATGTCCCCAACGAGATCGGGGTATAAGGAGTTGGGGCTCGATCTGGTTGAACC
>ML781544.1:237561-268977 GCA_009831015.1 Picea engelmannii
TTCATCTCGTTATTCCTCATACAAGCATGGGTCCTCCAATCATTCTTCTAGGATAACTCAATCCGTAAAGCGTCTTCCCGTGAGGGATTTCACCATAAGGGGACCACTTTGGAGTTCATCCATTTGTACACCTTATCAATCATTATAAGACGCTAATGAGTCATCTATACATTTTTCCAACAATGCATCATATACCAATGGAACCACATCGATCCATCTTCATCATGTATCAATGACAACTCATTGATCCATCTTCATCTATGCATTCTCATCAAGGAAAATACATATTATATTGCATCAATAATCAATCAATCAATCATTTTACATCAATCAATCACTTGACATCAATAAATGACATCAATCAATCACTTGACATCAATCAATCAAACCATTCGCATCAATGACAACATGATCCAACAGACCGGTGGCATGTCCCAACTAGACTCACTCTCATTTGGGATGGTGTTTCCTACTAGTATATTGGCATGGTTTCGAAAATAAATATGATATATAAATATGAATATGAGAACCATAAGTTCTTAGGTGAATTAAAATCTTAAATTAAACTAAGTGATGCTATATATGGTTATTCTAAGATGCAATTCTAAACTAAGTTAATCCTATTATGATCAATATCTATATAAAGGGTATCGAATACTAGTAAGAACAATCTCATACCGATTTAGAAATAGTTCATAAATTCAAAAGGTGTGTAATCACAATAATATCATTAATAAAACAATAAAAAATAGTTTTCATCGCATAATTTTTTTTTATAACTGCATTCGATAAATGAAATTGTGACAATATGATCATACAGAAACATTTGTATAAACAATTCATACACATGAACATGAAGTACTCAAGTTGAACAAATGTATCAAGAGTAGTCAAAAATACATTCACCACAATCACAATTCCATAATCGCCTCTTTCTCTTTATTATAAGGCATAATACTACAACCTTCCATACAAAGATCAAAATTCTATCTTCTTTTACATTCATATCTTTTATAGAATATCAAAAGATATGGTTCAAATTATGTAACTGTCAGATGATTAATGAATAGTTATGAATCTTCATTTCTCATTCTCAATTAGGATATTACAATGATTACAAAATGATTATGATATCATATTCCTTTACAATGATCAACTGGATTTTGGATCTGACACTTTGTTCATGATTTTTTTCGACAACCTAAAGTCATCGAGGATGGAATCTATTCTCCTTAATTGAACCTTTTCTAGTTCAAGTTCCATTTTAAAAATTGGACTTGTGACTTTTGTCTTTAGTAATTCCTTTGTTTGTTGTATGAAATTTCCAATTAATAGGATAATATAATTCAACTTTACTATTATCTTATCGATCATTCCTTGATCAATTTATTTTGTGGCTTCCATATCCTTCATTCTCATATTCCTTATGGTCTAAAAATATTCTATCATTGTATCTGTTGAATCTGATCTTCCCATCTTTTCTTTGTTTTCTATCCTGAACTGTTCTAGTAGCTCCTCGGATGATCTCCATGGATTCCTGCAAGCTCAATCCACCTTCATCTGAGTATTCTCCATGTTATTGAGAATGTATTTCCATGTTTCGAGTAAAATTTGATCTTTGATCTCCTTCTTATCTATATACATCGCTAGGATGCTAGGAGTGTTCTCACAAACATCCTTCCACTGAAGGATATGGTCATATGCGTTTTGAACCTTCTGATATTTTTCATTCATGGCATTCATTTGTTGAACTACTTTCATGTGTTCTGACCAATTCTTTTGGAGGTTGTGTAGTAAGAAAAATATTTGTTTTTCATATTTCTCAGTGTTTTATTTGCTCTGATGGCCTCTTCTCTGATTTCTTCTAAGGTTACTATTTTGTCTTGTTTTTTTCTACCTCCTTTTCCAAAAAATGTTTTTGTTGCTACAATATTTTGACTTGTTCTTCTATCATTTCATTATATTCACTAATTTCTAACTATCCCCCCTTGATCCTTGAAACTTATTGATCATCCACAACTTTAATTTTTTATGTTTCTTCCTGGTGCATCTTTTGGTTTAGATTGATCCTTTTCTCAAATTCTGTTATCAAGTCCCTTTATTTAAGCCTCAATTGTTTTTCTAGTTATTCTCTATGTGACTATTCTACTATTATGATTCTTTCCTAATTTCACTGGCCACATCTTCCTTGATTGTATCAATGAAAGTTCAAGATCCACTATTATTTCTTTTGTTGTGTCTAGGGTTGTTGTTACTCCATATACCGACATAGAATTAACACCAACAAAAACATTGAGTGTTGAGGCTACTTGGAGTGCATTGAATTTGGGGTATGGTATTTATTTCCACTTGATAAGAAATTCAATTGTCCCATGGATAGAATCAAATCCTTCTCTCTTCCTCTTGGTTGTCCTCTTTTCAATGGCCTTAATTTTGTGGCTATAGTAATAATCACTTGTAACTACGAATGCACCTTCAATCCCAAGACCTGTAGATGTGACTAAAATAATCTCTGGGATGGCTTCCAGAGGAGTGCAATCTTATAGAGGAATATTGAGTATTATTTTGGTAGGTTTTATGCTCACAACTATGTTATATTTCTCAAGACCTTTCTCCTAGGATTTGGAAGCATTTATTTTCTCGTCGTCTTCTTTATTTTTTATTTCTTCCTCTTCTTGGGTTGTGCATGTTTCTTGTTTCTTCATAAGCTCTATATCAACTGATCCTTCCTCACCATTTCCTTCACAAGTTGGTTAGTTTCCATTGTTTTCATCTAGGTTAAGCTATCATTTCTCAGCCTCGATCTTCTTTCATTGTTGATATTTCTTTTTGGCTTCCTAAACCTTCCTCAATATTTATTCTTCTTTCTATTTGTTTTCACATTCTTCATCCTCCAGTATTTCTTTGTCTTTCTCTAGAAATGTTTTAAAATATTCTATCCTCAATACTTTATCTTCTTCTTCCTCTTTGTTGACGCATAGTGCGAAGAACGAGGGTTCAACGTTAATTTTCCAACAAAACCATCAGATATGATCCCTTTGGACATTAGCCTTAAGAAGGTCAACTCTCACTTGAGGTATCTATGGGAACTGTAGGAACCACTTTTCCGCAATGATGGAGGGATGGGTGGCAGTCCTTATAACCATTCTACCTAGCATTTTTTCAGGATTCCTTATATCATGTGCAGAGAAACATAGTAACATGTAACATATTCATAGTAACAAAACATATATCATATGCACACAATAAAAATAACATCAAACAAATCATAACACATAGACAACATGATTAACGTGGTTCAACCAATATGGGCTACATCCACAATGGTTGGTTTCTTATTATATTATTCATAAGATCCATTACAAAATGTGTAGATTGAGCTCATACATTATGTCTCATACAAAATTCCCTTGTCGTTCTCTTATTCTATGATTCACTATTTGTCTTCATATCCCTCTATCTTTCCATTCCCCCCTATATATCCCAAAACCATTACATATTTATACAATTACACTTGGGATTATCCCATATCATTGGACCAAAATGCCTAACAACTTCCAATGATCCTCCTTCTTTTGTGTGAACTGATCCTTGCATGAGAAAGTGTGCCAGCTCTATTTCCTCCTTTTGCACACATTGATCCCTAGACTACTTGTCACTCTATTCGCATGGTTTGATCTTGTGCAATTCCCAAAACCGGTCCCCAAAATATTGTCACAATAGGACACCACACTCACATGTGGCTCCTCCTAAGCCACTCAATCCTTCTAGTGCACTTCTTGGCACATCAGAATGAACTTATGAAAAATTTCCTTCACATTTGTGATCCTCTCCTTTACTTGTGATTCTTTTGAAAAAATCCTCTCTTCTATCTCGATAGCAATGGGGGTATTTTGTTTCTCTACACTATCTTGCACTACTTTATTTACTATGACTTGTACAACCACAAGTTCTTCTATTACTAAAAATTATTCCTCCTGCAACAACTCAAGATTTTATGTGAGATTTTTTTGTTCAACTCTTATATGGTTTATCTTATGGTGTAGGTACATGTTTTCAACTATTTTAGCCATTCATTGTGTTGTTGACAGAGTGTTCATTATTTCTTTGAACTTTTGATCCTTCTCCTGCATAGTTTGTAACCTCTATTCTACTTCTTGTGAATTTGCATCATCCATCAATTGAGTCCACACTTGTGTAATCTCTTCATATAAATTTGTGCATTCCTCATTTAAAATCCTAATACTCTCCAAGGTCATCATGGTTGTCTTCTCTTGTTTCTCCCTTTCTTCTCGTAGGGTACCCGATGTTGTGCGAGTTTCCAAATTGCATATATTTACGTGGATCCNAATTTTCCAACAAAACCATCAGATATGATCCCTTTGGACATTAGCCTTAAGAAGGTCAACTCTCACTTGAGGTATCTATGGGAACTGTAGGAACCACTTTTCCGCAATGATGGAGGGATGGGTGGCAGTCCTTATAACCATTCTACCTAGCATTTTTTCAGGATTCCTTATATCATGTGCAGAGAAACATAGTAACATGTAACATATTCATAGTAACAAAACATATATCATATGCACACAATAAAAATAACATCAAACAAATCATAACACATAGACAACATGATTAACGTGGTTCAACCAATATGGGCTACATCCACAATGGTTGGTTTCTTATTATATTATTCATAAGATCCATTACAAAATGTGTAGATTGAGCTCATACATTATGTCTCATACAAAATTCCCTTGTCGTTCTCTTATTCTATGATTCACTATTTGTCTTCATATCCCTCTATCTTTCCATTCCCCCCTATATATCCCAAAACCATTACATATTTATACAATTACACTTGGGATTATCCCATATCATTGGACCAAAATGCCTAACAACTTCCAATGATCCTCCTTCTTTTGTGTGAACTGATCCTTGCATGAGAAAGTGTGCCAGCTCTATTTCCTCCTTTTGCACACATTGATCCCTAGACTACTTGTCACTCTATTCGCATGGTTTGATCTTGTGCAATTCCCAAAACCGGTCCCCAAAATATTGTCACAATAGGACACCACACTCACATGTGGCTCCTCCTAAGCCACTCAATCCTTCTAGTGCACTTCTTGGCACATCAGAATGAACTTATGAAAAATTTCCTTCACATTTGTGATCCTCTCCTTTACTTGTGATTCTTTTGAAAAAATCCTCTCTTCTATCTCGATAGCAATGGGGGTATTTTGTTTCTCTACACTATCTTGCACTACTTTATTTACTATGACTTGTACAACCACAAGTTCTTCTATTACTAAAAATTATTCCTCCTGCAACAACTCAAGATTTTATGTGAGATTTTTTTGTTCAACTCTTATATGGTTTATCTTATGGTGTAGGTACATGTTTTCAACTATTTTAGCCATTCATTGTGTTGTTGACAGAGTGTTCATTATTTCTTTGAACTTTTGATCCTTCTCCTGCATAGTTTGTAACCTCTATTCTACTTCTTGTGAATTTGCATCATCCATCAATTGAGTCCACACTTGTGTAATCTCTTCATATAAATTTGTGCATTCCTCATTTAAAATCCTAATACTCTCCAAGGTCATCATGGTTGTCTTCTCTTGTTTCTCCCTTTCTTCTCGTAGGGTACCCGATGTTGTGCGAGTTTCCAAATTGCATATATTTACGTGGATCCCTGAATGAATTCGATTTATTTGTCACTTTATATTCCAAGGGAGTATGTACTTCCATTCATACCTCTGGGATGCTGTTTTATACCTATTTCCCTACCTATTTCAACCTTTTCTTTTCCTATGCAACCTCATCCCATTATAGCATGAGTTTGATATACTCTGCGTGTAGTTCTTCCTTTTCTGCAATCACTTTGACCAACTCCATAGAAGTCGATTTTGTGCATAATTGGTTCTCTTGTGTGACACTCTTATGCAAGTTATGTATCATGTTCAATGGTAACTACGACAACACTAACTAAATATGACTTAATGCTTGTGTGCACTCCTGCATTTTTATCATGGGGAACTCTATGGTCCCTGCTGATATCTTCATGATTCGATGTTATGCTAATGTTAATGATGGTTGATATGTCTTCATTCGTTATTCATAGTGTAGCTATCTGCGGCTGCACATTCTTGTACATTTCCTCTTGTTTATGTGTAGCTCATTGAATTGCTTCTTCAGTAAATTATTTCACCTGATCTCTAGTTTTATCCAATTCATATTCAGTTAAGGTATGGGTAGCCACTTCCTTTTAGGCTTTCCTCTTCTTGTGTTTATGTGTTAATCACTGAGGATGTTCTTTTCTCTTCTCTCTAGTGTGCGGTGTTGTTTCCCGAGTGTCACCTACACAATTCCCTTGTTCTTCATGTTCTTCTTCTTCTTCTTGATCCTTCTCTTAGTGTTTCATCTACTTCTGTGTGTTTTCCTGCACTAGGGTTTTCCACTATGATTCTCAGTCATTTACAATCAAACAGACATCCTATTTTTTCAGTTTGTAGTTCCTCGACAACCATTGTTGATCTAGGTCCCTTTTTTCTTGGATGTACATGTGGTCTAGACATACTTTGAATCACATTATTAATTTGTATGATTCAATTGTCTGGGGTAGGATGTGCGGTGTGTCCTCAATACATTACTGGATTGTCTCCTTATAAATGTAGAAAATGACATTGTTGTCATTTTCTTATTCTTGTGTGGGGTATGCCACAAAGAAACATACCTCGCTTCTAGGCATGGTTCATGTGTACCTTCCTGAAACTAATTTTCTTTCATCTCTCTCCAAGAAACCAATGAAATCAAAATCAGTAACCATGCATAGTGGAATTTAGTACCTTTATCCTATGCTTCCTTGTAGTTAGTTAAAAACTGGTTCACCATAAATATCGCCCAAATCATTTTCACTCCTGCTACGCTCTTTTTAGTTTCTTCTATTACTCATGAGGGAAACTGGTATCTGTGAAATTTCCTAAGTAACATGCAGGCTGCAATTTGCATCATAAATTTGACGGTATCATCGATAATGCTCATGAAGTCTAATATGCATGATCCTTTGTGTGTGTCATATGTGTCCTTCATCCTTTCTGTTAATTCTTTCTCTTGAGTATTATCCATGAAGAAAGGTAGTGGGTATTCCCCTACTGATAACAATCCTTTAATCTGCATGATAAGCTTGGTGTTGATCAAGAATAGCCTTTGCAACCAGAAGAAACCTCAATGGATGCAAATCAATTATAACTTGATGGAGATATTGATTTATGCGCTTCTACAAAAGTGTGGGATCTCTAACAGGTTCAATATGCATGTTTGTTGCAATCATGTTTCCTACTTTTGTGGCTCAATTGTGAGTACGAGTGACTCTAGGTTGAGTCATGTGCATAGATAGTTTTGTGGTGCTAGCTATGGGAATCTCTTCAAATCTGTAAGATCATGGTATGAAATCAAAAAGTTCCTACTGTTCCCAACATGTCTCCCTCAATACTGACCCCAGGTGGAATCGCCGATGCAACAAGGTCATAGTTCTACTCCTTGGGTAGTCTAACTGGCTTTGTTGTTGGATTCTTGGATGGAAAATATACCCATAGAAAGTTTCCTACTCTTGGATCTGATGCTTATTGATGTAGGAGCATCTCTCCACGCAGTAAGCCAACCAGCAGCCACGTTAGCACGCACGCATTCAAAGGATGAAGAGAGGTGCAGTCCTCATTCAAAATTGAAATGAATGTAATTAAATGTCTTAGGCTGGTGAGCCATGGAAGCCGTGCCTTTATGCAGGCATTAGATAGGATCGAATTTAATGCTAGATCGACTGAGATCTAGATCCAGACGCTGGACTAGACAACCATTGATTGTAATTTATTAGAGTAGGTAGACCTGGAGGGAAGCGCTCGATGAGCACCTCAGGTAAAAGAGATTTTGAGATCTCATTATGAGTCAAGTGATGGTTGTATGAGAGAGCCAGAGAGAGCTCGGGAACACCATTGTAAAGATACATGCATTGTTTCCATTTATTAATATAATCAGAAGCATTTTTTCTTGCATGTCATTCTGTGTGTGTCAAATGAATGTCTATAGGTGTTCCATATATATATGTTGTGAATGTATGTTTGTTAGGCATTTGCAGGGAGTTTGTGTGATTTCAGGTTCATGAGGTCTTTGAGGTTTCATGTCAGGAGGGCATGACAGAATGTTGCAGACTCTGAACACTAGTGCACAGGGGATACACTTCTGAACTCTAAGGAGTCAGACAAAGATGTGTTGAGGCACAAGACTGAAGTCAACAACTCAAGAAGAAGACCTGTGAGGTTACTGAACACCTCATGAGGCAAGGTTGGGTAGCTGAAACACTGTTGCAGACAGAACTTTTCTTCAAGTTCTGTGGAGCTCTGCCAAGTGGGCATTGAGCGTGTGTACAGGAGTGCACAAAGGAAGGAACTCTGATGTGATTTCAGAAGACTAGAATCACTGAGGAGTCTGTAGGAGCTCTTCCAAGTGGGCATAGAGTGTGTGTACAGAGGTGCACAGAGGAAGGAACTCTGCTGAGAGTCCAAATGAAGCAGAATCATTGAGGATTCTGGGAAGCTCTGCCAAGAGGGCATTGAGCAAGTGCATAGGTGCACCAGGAACCAGAACTGCTGAACATTTTGTGGAAGGAAGACACTCTGCCAGGAGGGAATAGAGATATTGTGCAGAAGGCACAGGGAGAAGGGAACTCTTTGAGTTCTTCCATTTGAAGGAAGAATCGACTGAGGGATTCTCACTGGGTTACTGAATACCCAGAAGCACTCAGCCAGGGGTTGCTGGAGTGTAGGATAGCCAAGAGGGCATCCAGTTCATTCTCCATCTGAGGGAGAAGAAGGATAAAATCCCCCAAGGGGTCTGAGTGGTTGCGTAGGCTCATAAGGGATAGAACGATGTGTGCATGAGAAGACTCTATAGGAGAACAGACGTCGGAATCCTTTAAGGATTCGATAAAGACAAGATTAGGAAGGATAGCGCTTTTATGCGCACAAGCAAACTCAGAGACTGAGGAGTTCACAGAGGAAAGAAGCTGAGGTTGAGACCTTGGGGAAATAGGAAATTCTTCCAAGCCTGAGAAAAAAAGCACGAAGGAAGCTACGAGGGAGATAAGCCTCGGGAGCAAGGAGAGAGTCCCTCAACATCAGGGACAGAGAATTAGCGAGATTTTATCTGAACCGCTCATTTGGGAGCGGACGCGTGTCACGAGATTACCCACATCGGGAACTCGGGCACCATAGGTTGGAAGAGGAAGTCATTCAACTTCATGAGTGGCAAGGAGGCGAGAGCTCTTTGTTGTGGGGCCTAGCTGATGTCGTCTCATGATATCGACACTCGAGAATGGTGTGGACCACAGGAGTCGGCTGGTGGACAGGTGGCACTTCGCATCACGGGAGCTCGCAAGTGGAGGGGTGGAGAAATTGGTTTTAAAGGTCGCGAGGTGCGAGGACGCGACGCAGTGAAGTGGCGAGAAGACAGGAGCCGTCCATATGAAGAGGACATGTGGCAGAGATCTAGATGATCTCACGAACTCAGGAGTTCATAGAGTGAAGGCCCAAGCATTGGGTGTCCAAAGTCACGAGGACGCGAGGCGCAAGAAGATCAGAGTCATCCGTTGACAGAGGGCACGTGGCAAAGATCTAAGGATCTCGTGAACTCAAGAGTTTGCAGGGTGAACACACCAGTGTTTGGTATTAAAAGTCACGAGACACGAGGTCACGAGGGAGTGAGGTCATGAGTCTCAGCACCTCGGACATCGGGAGTCGACGGGGAATTTATTCAACCTCGCGAGTAGCGAAGTTGCGAGGGATAGAGGTAGCGATAGCGCAGAAGCCCCGAGAGAAGTGACGGGTGTGGATGGGTCAAGTCACACGTGCGCATCAGAGTTTTGGTACCTCGGGCATCGAAAGTTGTAGAACCAAAAGTTCGGTATCGCGAGTAGCGAAATCCCTCAGGGAAAAGTCAGCGAGTTGACTGACCATCGGGTCTCGGGGATCCGAGAACCCAGTGTTCAACCTTTGAACTCACGAAGTCACGAGTTCCGATCCTCCGAGGAGTTAAGGAAGAGGATCGCGTGAAGAAGAGAATCTGTGGGTAGGAATATTCCTGATAGGGAATTAGGAGAACCTTTCAGTTCTTCGGGCCGAGAAGAGAGGAAGGTCCTGTGTGAGCGGACATGCCCGTGAGGGTGGTGCGCGTCTGCATCAAGTGGCATCAGAGCCATATCTTGTCTGTATATTTTAGGCGAGGAGGAGAAGGAGGAACTGAAGCACTCTGATACACATCAAGTGGTATCAGAGCGGGAATCTATTTGTATATTGCAGACAGAGGAGCCGAAAGAAGACATAGCGCTGGAGGACTCTGTAATGATTGTTTGCAGGTAGGCAACGATCAAGGAGACAGTCAGCAGGACTGTAAGAGGATGAAGCTGGAACACTCAGAGATGCGGAGTGACAGTAGAATATCTGTCAAGGAGACAGATAGACATAGAAAAATGACTACTGAAGGCCGTAGGAAGAAAAGCAAGGAAAAAAAGCTTGCAGAGGAAGCAGAAATGGATAAATAGCTCGCTGACATAAAGCGAGAGATGGAGGACCTCGAAATGAAGATGCAGAAGAATAAGAAGCCGAGATGGGTGTATGAATGGCCCATGTAGAAGGCGAAGGCAAGTTGGCCAGTCAAGCAGTTGATGGTCATGAGGCAGCATAGGCTATTGAAGAAATGGTTGAGGTATGCTGAAAACCTCAAGGCCACAGAGGAAGAGATGATTGATCACTATTGGAGAGACTGGCAAAAGTCTCGATGATTGGGATGGTGAAGAATATAAATTGGGATCGTCTGAGGATCTCATATACTGCCAGGAGGGTAGAGGAAGGTTTCCAAATTGCCATATGGGCAAGGGAACAGAGATGAGATCGACTGATGATCTCAAGGACTGCCAGATGGGAAAAAAAGTAGAAGTTCCAGTTTTCCAGAAGAGAAACAAGTTGATATCAGTTGAGGATCTCACGGACTTTCAGGAGGAAAGCCAGGAAATTTCACATTTCCAGCTAGGCAATGAAAGGAGATCAGATTAGGATCTAGAAGACTGCTAGGAGGGCAGCGGAAGCATCGAAGACTGCCAGGAGGGCAGCGGAAGCATCGAAGACTGCCAGGAGGGCAGCAGAAGCATCGAAGACTGCTAGGGAGGCAGCGGAAGCATATTGAACTACCAGATGGGTAGAAAGGAACATTTGAGACTGTCTGAAAGTCTCATGGGCTCAGAGGAGAGTTCAATTTAGCAAGGAATGCTAATGAAGATGGGATCGGTTGATCTCATGGTCTGCCAGGGGAGCAACAGAAGTATCCCATATTGCCAGGTGGGCAGGGATGAGCAGATGAATTTGGATCAGCCAGAGGAGCGGACAGAGCAGATGAGACTGTATGATAGTCTCATAAATCCAGAGATGAATTTAGATCAGCAGATGCAGCTGACAGAAGAGGAGGAAGATCAGAATGATCTTCTGATGATTGGGGGAATTGGAATATTCCTACCATGTGCCCAGAAGGAGGAAAAAATTAGTGTTGTAGATGGTGCAACAACAGAAAAGTCGCAGTTAGAGATGAATGTCGAAGAAGAGGAATTGGAGCAGACTTTGGGAGCTGCCCAAGCAGATGAAGAAAATGAGCATTTGGTGGAATGGCTCAAAGATTTCAGCCAGCAAGCTGAGAGAGCTGCAGCACTAAAGCTGACAGCAGAAGTAGAAGCGGAAGAAGAAGATGAGAATCCTAAGGGATGGCTCATTAGTTTCAGCCAGGGGGCTGAAGAGAAAGAAGGTGTAGCACTGAAGCTAGCAACAAAGGAAACCAAGAAGGAAGATAAAATTATCACTCCATGGGAGATGGAGCTGAAGATGTTGGAGGATTGGCTGAACAATCCAGGGCCAACAAGAGAACTGACAAAATTTGAGTTGTCAGAGAAGAGGATGACTGAGCAGCAAGTCTGTCAGGAAAAGACTGCAGAGCTGAAGTCTGCGACAGAGTGGCAACTTGAGGCCACAGATGTGGATGGAGATAAGGATGAAGATGAAAAAGATGGCCAAAAAATTTTGTAGGTGAGGAGACTGCAACAGCCGAGCCATCCACTGGAGCAGCTGGACAAAGTAATAGAAGAGATCAGAAAGCTGATGTTGGGGTCGGCAGATACTGCCAGCAAGGAGCAGCTGGGCAGTAGGAAGGAAGCAGCAGCAGTAGCACAAAAGCAGCAGCAGCAGTAGAATGGAGCAGATGGGAAGCTCCAAAGACTGATTTGGGATCCAGGAGGATTTCCAACAGCTCAGAGGGGAATCTCATGAGCAGGAGATCATGATTTTTGCAGCTGTGGAGTATGATGCAGGAGCATCTCTCCACGCAGTCAGCCAACCAGCATCCACGTCAACGTGCATGCATTCAAAGGATGAAGAGAGGCACATTCCTCATTCAAATTTGAAATGAATGTAATTAAATGTCTTAGGATGGTGAGCCATGGAAATCGTGCCTTTGTGCAGGCATTAGATAGGATCGACTTTAATGCTAGATCGACTGAGATCTAGATCCAGACGCTGGACTAGACAACCATTGATTGTAATTTATTAAAGTAGGTAGACCTGGAGGGAAGCGCTCGATGAGAACCTCAGGTAAAAGAGATTTTGAGATCTCATTCTAAGTCGAGTGATGGTTTTATGAGAGAGCCAGAGAGAGCTCAGGAACACCATTGTAAAGATACAAGCATTGTTGCCATTTATTAATATAATCAGAAGTAGTTTTTCCTGCATGTCATTTTGTGTGTGTCAAATGAATGTCTATAGGTGTTCCATATATATATGCTGTGAATGTATGTTTGTTAGGCATTTGCAGGGAGTTTGTGTGATTTCAGTTTCGTAAGGTCTTTGAGGTTTCATGTCAGGAGGGCATGACAGAGTGTTGCAGACTCTGAACACCAGTGCACAGGGGATGCACTTCTGAACTCTGAGGAGTCAGACAAAGACGTGCTGAGGCACAAGACTGAAGTCAACAACTCAGGAAGAAGACCTGTGAGGTTACTGAACACCTCAGGAGACAAGGCTGGGTAGCTAAAACACTGTTGCAGACATAACTTTGCTGCAAGTTCTATGGAGCTCTGCCAAGTGGGCATTGAGCATGTGTACATGAGTGCACAAAGGAAGGAACTTTGTTGTGAGTTCAGAAGACCAGAATCACTGAGGATTCTGTAGGAACTTTTCCAAGTGGGCATTGAGCGTGTGTACAGAGGTGCACAGAGGAAGGAACTCTGCTGAGAGTCCAAATGAAGCAGAATCATTGAGGATTCTGGGAAGCTCTTCCAAGAGGGCATTGAGCAAGTGTATAGGTGCACCAGGACCCAGAACTGTTGAACGTTCTGTGGAAGGAAGACACTCTGCCAGGAGGGCATAGAGATATTATGCAGACGGCACAAGGAGAAGGGAACTCTTTGAGTTCTGCCATTTGAAAGAAGAATCCACTGAGGGATTCTCACTAGGTTACTAAATACCCAGAAGCACTCAGCCAGGGGTTGTTGGAGTGTAGGATAGCCAGGAGGGCATCCAGTTCATTCTCCATCTGAGGGAGAAGAAGGATAAAATCCCCCAAGGGGTCTGAGTGGTTGTGTAGGTTCAGAAGGGATAGCACGTTGTGTGCATGAGAAGACTCTGCAGGAGCGCAGACGTCGGAATCCTTTAAGGATTAGAGAAAGACAAGCTTAGGAAGGATAGCATTTTTATGCGCACAAGAGAACTCAGAGACTGACGAGTTAACAGAGGAAAGGAGCCGAGGTTGAGACCTTGGGGAAATAGGAAATTCTTCCAAGCCTGAGAAAAAAAGCGCGAAGGAAGCTATGAGGGAGATAAGCTTCGGAAGAAAGGAGAGAGTCCCTCGACATCAGGGATGGAGAATTAGCGAGATTTTATCTGGACCGCTCCTTTGGGAGCATACGCGTGTCACGAGATTACCCACATCGGGAACTTGGGCACCAGAGGTTGGAAGAGGAAGTCATTCAACTTAACGAGTGGCGAGGAGGTGAGAGCTCCGTGTTGTGGGGCCTAGCTGATGTCATCTCGGGATATCGGCACTCGATAACGGTGTGGACCATAGGAGTCGACAAGTGGACAGGTGGCACTTCGCATATCAGGAGCTCGTAAGTGGAAGGGTGGAGAAATTGGTGTTAAAGGTCGCGAGGACGCGAGGCAACGAAGTGGTGAGAAGACAGGAGCCATCCATCTGAGGAGGACACGTGGCAGAGATCTATATGATCTCACGAACTCAGGAGTTCACAGAGTGAAGGACCAAGCGTTGGGTGTCCAAAGTCACGAGGACACGAGGCACGAGAAGATCAGAGTCGTCCGTTGATAGAGGGCACATGGCAGAGATCTAAGGATCTCGCGAACTCAGGAGTTTGTAGGGTGAACACCCCAGTGTTTGGTATTAAAAGTCGCGAGACACGAGGTCACGAGGGAGCGAGGTCACGAGTCTCAGCACCTCGAACATCGGGAGTTGACGGGGAAGTTATTCAAACTTGTGAGTAGCGAAGTCTCGAGGGAGCGAGGTAGCGATAGCGCGGAAGCCCCGAGAGAAGTGACGGGTGTGGACGGGTCAAGTCACACGTTCACATCGGAGTTTCGGCACCTCAGGCATCGGAGGTTGTAGAACCAAAAGTTCGGTATCGCGAGTAGCGAGGGTGCGAGTAGCGAAATCCCTCAGGGAAAAGTCAGCGAGTTGACTGACCATCAGGTCTCGGGGATCCGAGAACCCAGTGTTCAACCTTTGAACTCGCGAAGTCACGATTTCTGATCCTCTGAGGAGTTAAGGAATAGGATCATGCGAAGAAGAGAATCTGTGGGTAGAAATATTCCCGATAGGGAATTAGGAGAACCTTTGAGTTCTTCGGGCCAAGAAGAGAGGAAGGTCCTGTGTGAGCGGACGTGCCCGTGAGGGTGGTGCGCATCTGCGTCACTTATTCTCTAGGGTTTTCTTCCTGTACAGGTATTGATACATTCTTAGTGCATGGTTTATTCATCTATGATGCATATGCTCCTGCCTCTGGTGGTGTCATGGCTCTCTGCAATTCATATCTATTTTTAACTCACTTGGATCTATGTTCTATTTTAATGTCCAAACAACTATGACCCTTTATCGTCGCCCCTTGTCTTCTTTCATAGGATGTTCCGAGTTGTTTCATTCCTCTTCACACAAACATTCACAGTCCAATCCGATTTTGTTCACATTCAATTCTTGTCCATATTCTGCATTAATTTTGTATTTTCTAGCGGATCGTGGTCTATATTTTCTTTCATGTCAAAATATCGTCCTTTCATTTCATTTATGATGACGTGTTTCCACCGTCTCGTCGTCATATTTTTATCTTTAATTCCTTTCCAATCATCGACGCAGGTCTTTATTCTATCTCTTTTTATGTGCAATTCAATTCTCCTTTGTTCCCATAATTTAGTTCACCTTTCTACGTGCAATTCAATTCTCCTTCTTGTATGCCTTCATCTTTCTTTCTTCTTTTCCATGACATTTTCTTGATCATCTCTTTTTATGCTAATCT
The DNA here is from genome assembly GCA_009831015.1 of Picea engelmannii. NCBI lineage: Eukaryota > Viridiplantae > Streptophyta > Pinopsida > Pinales > Pinaceae > Picea > Picea engelmannii. The sequence continues at coordinate 253,172 of ML781544.1, forward strand.
GACTCATTTTAACAATGAATAATTCATAACTTCAAGCCTCTTGTATATTAAAATAATTATTGTTGCTTACCTGAAGAATGTTTTTTCTAGTATAATACAGATACTATAGTACACATAATATGCACTCAGGCTAGTGTGTGGAAGGACAATTGTCCCTATACAGTTTCATATGACTTACATTGAACATTCCTTTCATGATTTCCCATTCAATTTCTCCAACTGAACAACACCTTCCTCTGTCACAAATCTTATCACATACGGACACAACTAGTGCATATGGAACTTTCCAGGGTGCTTCAAGAATTTGTTTTTATAGAAAAAAACTAGGTCTCCCATATATAACCTATCTTGTTTACTATGTCTATCATGCCATTCCCTTTCACACACTTTATGAACCAAGAAAGATTTTGTTGTCCATAAAGAAATCAAGAAGTTAGACCTTATATCCTAAAAAATCCCACTAAATTGATTGTCTGATACCCATAAGTAAGATCCATGTTCGTTTCAAGGGAATTGAGTGAAACAAGAGGGAATTCGATGACATATATACAATAATATGACCTATAATTCAAACCAACCAACATCGTGAAAGCTCAAGGCTTGTTTTAGTGAGTGACATAAGGAGTTGACATTGAAGAATAAGAGGAGGATGGTTGGAATATGAACCAATAGTGTATACTTAGTAGGTTCCATATATTCCATCGATTGAAGGATCATGTTACAATGATCCTAAATATTATCTGTAGCATGGCACCACTCTGGACCACCTCAATTCTAAGTAAAAAAGACCGTTGCGGCTGAAATATTTGTAGTATCAATTATTACATGGCATCTTGTTAAGAAATAATTATGACAGAGTGTTAATCATATGCCTTGAAAGACAAGACATTGATAAGGTCCTAAAATATATGCAGGATGGACTAGTTGGTTGTCATTTCTCAGGAGACACGACAACTCACAATGTGATAAGAGTGGGATACTATTGGCCCACCCTATTCAAGGATTCTCACGCTTACTCAAGAATGTATGAAGCATGTCAAAAATCCAAGAGGGAATGCAAAGTTTCTCTTCCTCTCCAACCTATAGTAGTGGATGAACCCTTCGAGTAGTGGGGTCTAGATATACTTAGTGAGAAAAATCCTCATTCATACAAACAACACTGGTATATTATGACTGCAACTAATTATTTAACACATTGTATTGAAGCAATACCTTTAGTAATACATTTTATTGAGCAACACATTATCATGAACTTTGGCATTCTTAATTCTGTAGTGTTTGATAATGCTACTTATTTCTCATATTTGAAATTATTTGTTTATGCATTAGAAAAGGAGATTATTTTAAAGTATTCATCCAATTACTATCCCCAAGGAAATGGCTTGGTACAATCCACAAACAAAAATATCATATGTATTCTTAAAATAATTGTGGTTGATCACCAGGTAAACTGGCACAATGCGTTACAAAATTCTCTCTAGGGAAATCGTGTCACTCCCAAAGATTCCATCGGAACCTCACCTTACTTTCTTGTATATGGAAAAGAATCCATGTTGCCCTCGAATATTTACCTACCTTCCCTCCAATTTACACAATAGTCTCAAGGCAGAGAATGCCCTCTCATCCAAATCCATATCAATACCTTATTGAACCTTGAGGAAATATGTGACAAAACCAAACCCAAGTTTTATTCTCATCAAAAAATAGTAAAATGTTGGTTTGATGAGAAATATGCAGGTGAGAAAGAGTTCCAAGTTGGGGCCTTAGTCCTAAAATGGGACAAGCCACTTGAAGATAAAGGGAAACATTCAAAATTTCAATAGCTTTGGCTTGGCCCCTACCTTATCAAAGAAAAGGTTCAACAAGGAACTTTTCGATTACAAAACCTTCAGGGAGAAGGAGACTCTCACCCTGTAGATGGCCAAGTCCTGAAACATTATTTCAGTTATCCATTGAGGATACTAGTCACTTGTAGATAAATAAACTTTGTTTTTGTTTTGCATTTGATTTTGTTTCTTTAGTTAGTTTGGTTTTTCCTTATCTGTTTGATTACTAGATTTTTTTCTTTTGTTCTTATTTATTACTTCCCTTGTCGTTTTGGAGTTCTCGCAACCTAAAACAAGTCACATGCTTAAAATTATCACATCTTATGTAGGAAGCCTAAACGTCTATGTGATATGATGTCGATTCTACTTCTCTCCCTAGACATGCAAGCCCTTTACATACTATCACAAGTCAAGATCTGGTGGAGGAACATAGCTTGTCAATATGAAGAGACACTTGGAAAATAGAGAGCCAAGAGACTACACTAAACAACATATTTATATGTTAATATGATCTAAACTAAATGGTATGGATGAAATGTTTAAAGTAGGTTAGGAATCACAACTTAGTAAGTTTTCTCATCTATAATCGAGTTAGTATATCTCTCCATCACAGGTTTCATCCCTAGTTCCTTTAAATGTTCACTGGAATACCCCCATCCACCTATATCCCTAAATAAAAGAGAATAAAATACTATAAAAGGTAAAGTCTTGGGGAAAGGATTTCCAGATCACATGGGACATGCAATTATCTTCATCAGGGTTATGGACCCTCATTGATAGTGAATCAAGGCTTGTGACACTGGGGTGACTCCGTTAGGGCTATGGACGTCTGTTGGAAATGGATAAACACTAGAGAAATGCATTATCACTTGTATTCTCGACATTATTTCTGTTTCGTTCCTATTTTACTACCTACATATTCATTTTATCAATTTACAATGATATTTGGATATAAATTTGAAAGCAATCTATTAAATTTTGACCAGGTCTCACCCCTCTTTGAATCAACTTAGTCTTTTCAATATGAAAATTATGGGACCTATCTCTTCTCCCTTATGGTTTTGCGTAGTGGAGAAATCTCCCTAAAACTTTATACATGGACATCATCTTGCAGAGATCCAAGGCTTCGCCTAGTGTGTCTCCATTTGTTGTGACAAGCACTACAACCCTATATATATATTGAACCTGTTATTTACCTAAAAAAATGGAGCCCCCTTACTTTTGAGCCCAAGAGAAAGCCTCATAAGTCCCTTATTCGTTTAAAAGACTCTTTTGGTAATTCATGTTTCACTTGGAAAATGAACAAGAAATTAATGTTGCAATCTAAATTTTGATTGACAAAGTTACTTTCAACTCCTTTGAAAAGTTCAAATGAGTTACTTCAAACTCCTCTAAACTGTTCTGAGGAATTACTTATAACTCCTATGAACTATTCAAAGGCGTTACTTCAAACTCCTCATAACTATTCATAGGAGTTACTTCAAACTCATCTGAGCATGTTTGGAGGATTCCTTTCATTTGTTCCAATACACAATGCTATCATGAGAATTGAGGAGTTACCTTTAACTCTTACGCACAGATCAATCAAGTTTCTCTTAACTCCTCCAACATAACCTACCCAAATACCACATTAAATGCCATTACTTAACCTTGAGGTTATATAAAATAGAATGATATTTGGGTTAAGTATTTGCAATCAAACGAGGAAAATCCAAGGATAAAAGTGTCGAGTTGAACGTTGCTAAAAACTCTCCTATTCATATCAAACATGTGGCAGCATAGGTCGGTAAGGTTACCTCCCTCTCTGATTTTTCCTTAAATCTAGGGTTAGTTATTTGTTTACATTTTTACTGCCCCTTTCCCTAGATCGATATCCCTCTCTTTCATGTTCTTCCTCACTCGGACATGATGCTACCTCTCCATTTTCAACCATCCTTGTGATCATTTTGAATCTACTCTTGAATGTGGGATATACAAACAATCAACCTTTTCCCCCTCCCTATTATACAATAGACTTATACCTATCCTCACACTTAGAAATTTCAAACCCCAAACCCATCCAAGGAATGAAGGCTTGACCTAACTGAGCCCTAAATGTTCCCTCCTACTCCTTTAGGTTGGTCGTAGTGCTCCCCATAGTTCTCTGTGTTGATGAAAAATACTAATCCGAAAACCTTTATAGTAACTCTCCAAGCATATCAAAGAAGTTACTCCTAAATTCTCTAATGTTCTCGGATGAATTGACATCAATTCTTCCACACACTTTCAGAGTAAATGGAAACAACTCCTCTGATCATATCAGAGGAGTTAGTTTTAACTCCTCTGATATGATTTTGTTCGGAGGGTTTCCCAATAAGTGCTCCAAACTCCTCTATGAAATTTGACTAACACTTCTGAATACATATTAGAGATATTACTAACAAATCCTGTGATTTTCTCGAAGGATTTGTTACTAACTCCTCCGATATGCTCGAAGGAGTTGTTACTAACTCCTCTGATATTCATTAAGGAAGTTATTTTACTATGCTTCGATTTTTCTTTTCCAAGTTGATACCCAATATTTTCACCCCATAATTTCCTTGAGCATTATTTACTACTAACTTGACATCGATCATGTCGTAAGGCCGGTCACTCAAGCAGTTTTATCGTCCCTCCCTACTGGATGGTAGTTCACAGGGAAAACTGAATTAGTTGACCTTCCTTCTTTGCCATCGTACCTAGATATATAGATAATTTAACCTAGAGGGAGGAAAAATGGCTATTGAATGACATCGATATCTTTATCAGTCATAGCGAGAAGGAAAAGGAAAATCCTATAGTGCCTTATCCATTTATCTATAATGAGAAGGTGTTCTCCATGTGGACATTTGATATCTGGGTAGCTTCCTATGATGGTTCCACTCTATAATTGTCCTATTATTTGACAGTTTCCAAATAACATGTTCTAAATTTATCCTATCTGTAGATTCATACATGTCACCATGAAAGAAGACGATGATGAAACTAATAGGGGTTGAGCCATATGGAAGCTCCCAACAGACAATAGAGGCGGAAAGGGTCAGGACCATATACGACGATACGTAGAGACTTCTAGACAATGATAGGGAAAATTTAAAATGAGGATAAGCATATTATATGTTTAAGAAATCAAAATTCTTGATGGAAGAAGAGGAACTAGACAAGCTCCAAGTGCTAAGGAACATAAAAAAAATTAGGAATTTTCAAAGTGGAAAGACATCCAATAGTTTTCCTTTGTGTATACGCCATTTCCTAGATTTTGAAAAACATAGACATAGATATTTGATATATATTTAATGAAAGAAAAGAACCTATAGCTTCATTCAGGCTCGATTATTTAGCTAAGTGTTACCACATTGAAGCTAGGAATAAAAGGATAAATGGTAAATTCCTCAGCAAGTTGGATATCACACTGAAATATTTATTCCCCACATGGTATAAAGTAGAGAAGAAGTTCAAATATCATCCCAAGAGTATATACCCCACAACCAATTTAAGGAGACCCTACCAATATATGGTAGCCATGATGTGCAGGTTGTGAGGGGAACCAGATGCAAGCCGATTTCCCTTATCATACATGCCCCTAATTTATTTTTGTGCAGATGTACGAGCCTTATTCAACTGGGAAGACATATTCTTTGAGAATCGCAAAGATGTTATTTCCATAGTTACACAAGAACAACTAGGAAGTTTCCCCAGTTTCCATATGTCTTCAAATATTCTAAACATCATGTGAACCACTCACAAGTACCCAAACATGGGATGTAGTTGTCATCCCAGTGATGTCGCTATCCACATCTACTGCAAGGTGCTTTGGGAGCACAAATATAATTTTTTTTATCAAAGAATATGTGAACACTTCCTTTCCCCATTGTACAAGTTTATTTTTTGCACCTCCCCACCTTGTATGATAGACAAGAAAATATCAATAATAAGAAGGATTGGGGACTAGTATTTAATTGAAAATGACACATATATATGGATATACGGTGCAATCAAACCATGCCATCTACTTTCTTAGTTTGTCCCTTGAAAGCTTGTGCTCCAAGAAGTGGCATATCAAACTATCATACAAGGGGTCAGAGGGATGTTATAAATATTAAAGAAATCAATTTTTCCTCCACTACCTCTTTATATTGGCAACTATTTCTTTGAAAACACCAAACAAGCCAAGGTGGAAGTAGACGTATTTCTTTCCTACAACTTTGGAGAGGAAAGATTCAGGAGGAATGAACCCTAGAAAACCATGAAAGAGAACTTCCATAGAATGAGAATCCCATATGAGTACACCACCAATTTCTGGGGAGAAGAGGATGTACATCAAAATGTCAAGACCTATGACGAGGTCATTTTCAACAGATGGGGCCAGCCAAAAGGAAGAATCACAAACAAAGAAGCTACAAGAGAGGAAACTATAAAAAATGAAGAAAGATATGAACTAGAGATATCTTCCCCAAACCATACCTTGATTCTGGGCATGGTTCATGTGTAGCTTCCCAAAAATAATTTTCTTTCATCTCTCTCCAAGAAACCAATGAAATCAAAATCAGTAACCATGCATAGTGGAATTTAGTACCTTTATCCTATGCTTCCTTGTAGTTAGTTAAAAACTGGTTCACCAAAAATATCGCCCAAATCATCTTCACTCTTTCTATGCTCTTTTCGGTTGCTTCTGTTACTCATGAGGGAAACTAGTATCTGCGACATTTCCTGAGTAACATGCAAGCTAAAACTTGCATCATAAATCTGATGGTATCATCGATAATTCTCATGACATCTAATATGTGTGATCCTTTGTGTGTGTCATATTTATCCTTCATCCTTTCTATTAATTCTTTCTCTTGATTATTATCCATGAAGAAAGGTAGTGGGTATTCCCCTACTGATCACAATCCTTTAATATGCGCGATAAGCTCGGTGTCGATCAAGAATATGCTTTCCAGCCAGAAGAAACCTCAATGGATGCAAATCAATTCTAACTTGATGGAGATAATGATTTATGCACTTCTTCCAAAGTGTGGGATCTCTAACAGGTTCAATATGCATGTTCATTGCAATCATGTTTCCCACTCTTGCGGCTCAATTATAAGTAATGTGACTATAGGTTGAGTTGTGTGCACAGATAGTTTTGTGGTGCTAACTATGGAAATTTCTTCAAATCTGTAAGATCATGGTATGAAATCACAAACTTCCTACTGTTCCCAACATGTCTCCCTCAATACTGACCCCAGGTGGAATCATCGATGCAACGAGGTCATAGTTTTACTCCTTGGGTAGTCTAACTGGATTTGTTGTTGGCTTCCTGGGTGGCACATATACCCTTGGAAAGTTTCTTAGTCTTGGATCTGATGCTTATTCTCTAGGGGTTTCTTCCTGTACAGGTATTGATGCCTTCTTAGTGCATGGATTATTCATCTATGATGCATATGCTCCTGCCTATGGTGGCGTTATGGATCTCTGCAATTCATATTTGTTCGCAACTTACTTGGATCTATGTTCTATTTTAGTGTCCAAACAACTATGACCCTTTATCGTCGCCCCTCGTCTTATTTCATGGGATGTTTCAAGTTGTTTCATTTCTCTTCACACAAAAATTCACAGTCCAATCCAATTTTTTTCACATTCAATTCTTGTCCATATTCTGCATTAATTTTGTATTTTCTAGCGGATCATGGTCTATATTTTCTCTCATGTCAAAATATTGTCGATTCATTTCATTTATGATGACATGTTTCTACTGTCTCGTCATCATTTTTTATCTTTAATTCCTTTCCCGTCATCGATGCAGGTCTTTATCCTATCTCTTTTTACATGCAATTCAATTCTCCTTTCTTCCCACAATTTAGTTCACCTTCCTACGTGCAATTCAATTATCCTTCTTGTATGCCTTCATCTTTCTTTCTTATTTTCCATGAAATTTTCTTGCTCATCTCTTTTTATGCTAATTTGACTCATTTGAACAATGAATAATTCATAACTTCAAGCCTCTTGTATCTTAAAATAATTATTGTTTCTTACGTCAATAATTTTTTTTCCAGTATAATAGAGATACTATAGTACACGTACTATGGACTCATTCTAGTGTGTGGAAGGACTATTGTCCCTATACAGTTCTATATGACTTCCATTGACCATTCCTTTCATGATTTCCCATTCAATTTCTCAAATTGAACAACACTTGCCTTTGTCACAAATATTATCACATAGGGACACAACTAGTGCATTTTGAACCTTCCAGGGTGCTGCAAGAATTTGTTGTTATAGAAAAAAACTAGGTCTCCCATCTATAACTTATCTTTTTTACTATGTCTATCATGCCATTCCTTTTCACACATTTTCTGAACCAAGCAAACTTTTTTTGTCCATAAATAAATCATGAAGTTTAGACCTTATATCCTAAAAATCACACTAAATTCATTGTCCCATACCCATAAGTAAGATCCATGTTTGTTTGAAGGGAATTCAGTGAAAGACGAAGGAATTGGATGACATATATACAAGAATATGACCTAGAATTCAAACCAACCAACATTGTGAAAGCTCAAGGCTTGTTTTAATGAGTGACATAAGGAGTTGACATTGAATAACAAGAGGAGGATGGTTGGAATATGAACCAATAATGTATACTTAGCAAGTTCAAAATGTTCTAGCAATTTAAGGATCATGTTACAATAATTCTAAATATTATCTGCAGCATGGAACCACTTCGGACCACCTCAATTCTAAGTAAACCAATAGAGAGGTACACAAAAATACATCTTAGAGTTAATTAAATACACAACAAAAAAAACATTCTACATAGAACACATAGAACACTTATCTTTGCAAGTAAACATTCACCAATTGGTTGTATACCAAGGGAATTCCTCCCAAACATATACATTGTTGTTCTTTTACTCTCAACAATAGGTCACCCTCTAGTTAGGGTTATGGATCCACCAAAAAAGACAAGGTGGAAGTAGACGTCTCTCTTTCCTACAACTTTGGAGAGGAAATATTTAGGAGGAATGAACCCTAGCAAACCATGAAAGAGAACTTCAATACCATGAGACTGCCATACGAGTACACCACCAAGTTCTGGTGAGAAAAGGATGTACATCAAAATGTCAAGACCTATGACGAGGTCATTTTCAACAGGTGGGGCCAGCCAAAAGGAAGAATCACAGATGAAGAAGCTGCAAGAGAGGAAACCATACAAAATGAAGAGAGATATGAACTTGAGATATCTTCACCCATCTCCGTCTCAAGTCATTCAGGTTTTGCATAAGAGAATGAAGAGGCACCAGTAGATAAAAAGAGAAGATAGAAAGAGAAGGTACCGAAGAGGAGGAATGATGCAAAAAGGAAACAAAAATTAGAATTCGACAAAGCAAAGGCTAGGGAAGAAAATGAAGCAAAAGAAAAATCAGAAGCCAAAGATAAAGCTATTGTAGAAAAATAAAGGGAGTTAGTTGAAGTGGCCAGAATAACAGTTGTAACATACCCAACCACCCACATGTTGGGAACGGTACCTCAAAAAGTCACTTTTGAACCAATTTTGAATTTTGATAATAATTAATTCAAAAAATAAGCATGAAGGACTCAAGTGCATTAATCAAGATCCATGCTACAACATGAAATAAATAAACAATGTTCCATGCAACACAAATAACCAGTAGATAGGTACACAAAAATAAATCTCAAAGATAATTAAATACACAACAAAAAATGCATTCTATAGAAAACACAGAGAACAATTATCTTTGCAAGTAAACATTCACCAACTAGTTGTAGATCAAGGTGGTTCCTCCCAAACATATACATTGTTGTTCTTTTACTCTCAACAACATGTCACCCCCTAGTTAGGGCTATGAATCCACAAGAATGGGGACTAAAACACATAGAAGTTGGCTAACTAGCTCTCAAGTTTACCAACCACACAACAAATCCAAATTTCCATCTCTCTTTTCCCATCAGCCTCCACAACCCATAGAAATGAACACCTTTCTCTACCATGTAGCCCCTCGAGCTATTCCATTTCTCTCCAGGGATTCAGTGCTATTGTTTAGGAAATTTCCATGCTAGAAACTCCAAGGATTCTCAGTTGTTGACAGTTCTTTCCGAACTTCCATCAATCTCATGCACACATGCATCCATTCCCTCCTGTAATGATCAATAATCTGTTACAACCATCTAGCAATGGTTCTCCTCCTCCATCCATTCGTTTACATGCTCCCCCCCAAGACCACATGAATTCAACAAGATTTAAATGAGGAATTCTAAAATGAAATGATTAACCAAGAGAAACTCCCAAACAACCCACGTGTAGGGTTTATATAATTACATCAAAACAAGAACCAAATGGCCTTCCTCCTAAAAATCTCATCTAACCCCTTTCTCCATAAAATAAATTATGGGAAAATAAAATATAATAAAAATACTTAGCCCCTTAAGGCCCCTCTCTCATGGAATCATAGCCCCCTATATATTGTTTCCTTGTCTTTCTTATAGCTAGTGGTGTATTTTATTAATGTATATGAAGTATTACATTTCCTAGGCACTATGTCCCCTTTTCAACTTTACCATCTCACCAGCCTAAGTCACAACTACATAATACATTCTAGTTCATAAGGGTTAAAAATGGGGTGTTACATCCCCCTCCCCTTATTTTGGCACTTTCCTCAGTGCATAACACCATTCCAATGTTATTAACATTACAAATATAGGATCTTTTCCCTTAATCCACACAGGAAATCCAACCAACTCTTATATACATAAGAACTCTCACCTAAAATTAAACATCTATACATAGGCATTTAGACCCATAACATGTATAATAATCTTCATAATTTATATTTCTGGCAGCAGTTGCAACCAACAATATCTCCTTCCCTATCATCCCACAAAACCCAAAGAAATGAACCCCTTTCTTTGCCCTGCAATCCCTTGGGCTATTCCACTTCTCTTCAAGGCTCCAATGCACTCATCTAGGAAGTTTAAGAGTTGTGTCTTCTAGAACTCCAACAACAAGAAGTCTACTGGAATTTCTTCATTCCATGCCTTCATCATTGAGCTCCATTTCCTTCTGGTGTTGTTTTTCACGAGCTTTTAGATTCAATATCCAACATCTCATTTTTATTATAAAAATACAGTCATCATGAGATATTTTTATATCAATTTCTATCATACATGTGAAATATGTTTTATACAGGAAAAAAACATTTCCAACCATCAACTTCAAACTCATAATTCGTTTAGCTCTTGAAGATGCAAGCATCAATATCTATTATGGATTACACCAATTCCATAACCAATACCATTATTCCTGTAATTTTCTCAATCTTCAATCAACCAAATTTTTTTTTAGCATAATCACGTAACAATTTGCAATGATTAATTTCTCAAATCTATTTTATATAGGAAAATAAAATTTCTAGGCATGAATTTGTTTTCTCATAATGGTTGATTTTTGCAGCTGTAGATATCAGTCATCCTTTTGGGCTTACATCCATTCCATATCCAATACCATCCTACCTACAATTTTCCTCAACCTTCACTCAGCCAAACAAGTTGTTAGTATCATGCATATGTATATTTTCATGGAAACAATTACAAAAATTCACAAAGTGATATAAGAATTGTTTACAACAACAATTCAATCACTTCCATTAATCAAACTATTAACTACCATGAACCCATCATTCTTTACACATGTATTATCAACCATTATTTTCTCTCTTCTATCCAACAATATTTCTATCACCCTATTCCCTTGATATAATGCTTTCATAATTTATCATTATATAACTACTCTCACCTACAACTTTCTTGTTTCATTATCTAACAACTCCTAAAGTGTTTTCAACTTCATGGGTTAGCAATACTCACATCATTTTAGTTGTTATCAAAATCATTTCTATTTTATATAATACATATATGCATTCAAAAAAATACATTTAATAATTCTTGTAATACCACTTGTAACATTTTTAATAGTTCCAAAAAGTGATCTCAGAATTGTAACAAACAACAATCCAATAACCTTAAACTAGTATTCATATTAAAATTTAATGAAACTATCCATCATTATGTATTTTCATCACCACATGCTTTTAATAATTCAACAATTAATTACTAAATAAAATAAAAATCGATGTGCGAATACCCATGGAAACATATACACAATGCATCCATGCATTGACTATATAATACCACATAACTATGTCATGCATTCCACCACGATGAGTTGGAAGGTCTGGACAACACCTCAACAGATCATCCAAACACTTCCTATTTCTTTCCTGACTATTTGGATACCTTCATTTTCAACCCAAACACAACACCAAGAATATAATTATTAAGTTTTCTTCAGTGTTGGAAAATAGGTTGCAGTCCACATATCATGTATACAGTAGATACCATTGAGAACTCACATAGCGCTATATCCCTTCCATATCCAACCATAATTTGGTCTCACACATGACTAGATATAGGGATATTCATTGTTATAGAAGGAGTATGTCTCCTTAATTAACTCGGTTATGATCCCATAACCATTCATAACACAATATACAACTGATAATTTATGTAAATGAATTCTAGCATAAATAAGAATTACATACTCTAGTTCTTTGTCCATAACATATCGATTTAAATCTTGAAAAATTAACTGAGGGAATTTATTACCTCGATTCCCTTCAACATAGAAGAAAAAAATGTATACCCGGTGTTGGGCTCTAAATATTTCCTAAAATATAACCTCTATGCATCATCCAAAGGTAAGTGTTGGCACATGTGTTTTACTTGTCACCTACGTAGGTTCTTACATTCCATTTTCAATACCCATCCTCCACATATGCAACCCCTGCAAAGGGAAACCAATTGTAACAAAATGAACGACAATTATTATGTTCAAATGAACAACACTACTTACAAAAGGAACAACAATTGTGACAAGGGAACACCAATCATTATATTGGGCCGAACTAATGTTGTATTAATTAAGTTGTAGTACTTGCCCATCTATCTAATGTGTCAACCTGGGGTTCGTAAACTGATGAAGCACATGCAAAGTATATGCAAGATTGGAATCTAATGTTTAAGCTACGACTGAAATTGAATCATTAATCTAACACACGACTTAAATACAATCATTAATCTAACACACGACTGAAATTGATTTGCGTAAATGAAATTAATCTAGGAATGGGAAATTGCATGAAGGAAACTAATCTAGGAATGGAGAACTACATGAAGGAAAATAAAATATAACATGTGAAGAGTTGAATGGCATAACAACATATGATATCTCTCACCAATGAAGCAATATTATATTACAATAATCAAATCAATATTCATAAACGAATAATGAAAGCATGAAAACCAAAACCATGAATCAAAGCTAAGAATCGCTTTCTCTTTCAAATCCTAATGACTACCATTAATGACTACTCTAATTCCATATTATAATTACTTGATTACTACTTTAATTGAATCCTCATGAAGAGAGAGCACTCTCTTTTATAAATGAGGGCCTTGAAGATAAGATAACCATCTCATTATTACAGATCCACTTTTCTCTCAACCTATTTCCCATTATTAAAAAATATAATCCCTTCAAATCCTCACATATATCTATCATATATCTTGGATAAGCTATTCCAACCAAATATTCATGATCTTCTCCTTAGAATGGGCTTGAATTATCTCCTCAAATCTTGAAATGGTGGAGGAAGTATTCAAGAATCTCTTTTGAATTAATCCTTCTCATATTCCTACACATTACAAAACTCACACAGTTTTGAGATATATATGAAAACATGTCAATTTTCTAACATTTAATCACAAATTCTTTTTTAATACTAAAATGAATAAAGTGAAAAATAATAAGGTGAAACCCAATTATATTTATGAAATGATGTCATGAAAGGTTAATGGGGCAATGAAATGTGAAGAATAATGAAGGGAAAGGTGGATGAGAATATGACATTTCTGAGCCCCAACATACCTCACAACTTAACTTATTGCATGTCCTCATGCAACCATGCATAGATCTTCTCAAGAAATTTTGGCATCTGAATGTTGGCTTTGAGTGATGATAATGAATGTTTCCAGGATGGGATTTACATGAGTAACAACTGACATTTTCTTATGGTTGGTTCTTGTGTGACAACCATGAATATAAAGAATGTTGGTTCTTGTGTTATCAACATTCATTTCATTTATTTGTTCTCTTGTTGTTATGACAATAATTTGCCCATATTCTTACTGGAAAATATATGTTATCAATGTGCATAAGGAAACATCACTGAGTATAAGAAACACCTTTTTCATATTTGTGAATCATGCCAATATGTATAGCAATTCTTATGAAGCAAAATGCAACAAAGTATCGTTGGAAAATAAATGTTCATAAATGGTAAATGAGACAAAAAAAAGGAATGATGGTAGTCGAAAAGTGGAGTGATGATAGTATATAAATTCCCCTACCCCCCATCTTAACTTGTTGCATGTCCTCATGAAACATGGCATAAGTCATAGAAGTGAAAAGGAAAGGGAACTAGGTGAGGAATTTTTCCAATTTATTCATTGCTAGCAGTTGAGGAATTACATGACTAAAGTTTAGAAAATAACATACCTCCACTTACCCAAAATGTTGATGAACTATGCAATAGGAATATGGCTGATGCATCTGCTAGAGCATGGAATATGTCACTGTTGCAGGATCATGTGAAAAGTGACTAATGTTGTAGTAGCGACTGTTGTCTACTGGATTAGAGAATGTGAAGTGGAGGAATCTGAACTGCTGCTGAATGAATCATGGAAAAGGAAAAGTATAAAAGTGGAAATGTGGTACTCTGGTATGGTTGAAGCCATGTTGTTGTAACTGTTGATAGAGTCATGAAAATCATATAGTCTTCACCCGCTACTAAACCTGATGGTACAATTCTAATCATGCCAATGAATGTGTCAATGTCGAGCATGAAAATAAGTCATTGGATTACTGACCAATGATGAATGTCATTAACCAATGCGAGGCAACTCATCATTGATGTCAATGAGTGCCAAGGTACCTAAGTACATCTTGCGAAGTGAGAATGAATGAGCTGATGTCGAGCCACTTGCAAGATCTGGCAATCAAGGGACATTGATGTATTCCCATGATTGTCAGCGAGAGAACTTTCCATTAAGGCATGCAAGCCTCTAAGTACTCAAAATGAACTCTAGTTTATATCCCAGATAAGGTGTTGAGGTCGATGGGAAAAGACTTGTTGAAAGGTGGGCCTTAAGGAATCCCATATCAGTCAACGTGAGTTCTGATAAAAAGAGTGGTAGGACTATAAATGAAAATATCTCATTAGTAACAATGTGTATGGAAAGGAAATGTAATCATGGAAAGGGAGATGGATAATTTTATTAACAAGGAAAACTAATCTGAAAAATCTAAAGAGATGTATGTGACTCAGAAAGATAGGCGTGTGCAAAGTCATGAAGGATAATTCAATGGGATATGGGCGTCAACATAGAGATGACCAATCTTCTTTGAAGGAAAAATGGAGGAAGACATTCATGACACAAATGGGTTTATGAAAAGATTTTTGTGTAACAACAAACATCATGATGTTTATGATGAGTAACAACTCCTTCAAGTAGTCAAGAAAGAATGTCTCTTTTTCAAAAGTTTTTGTGACTTTTGAAAATCACTTCAGCAGTAACATGCGATCGACCACACTCCTGAAAAAAACTTAGTACAAATCCTGCATGAAAACTTGTGAGATGTTCGAAAATATAACATCCAGAAAGAAGGACAAATGAAACAAAGTAAATAAAATGTGTTTTATACCTCTTGTCGTGATCATTGCACGCACTTGTTTCATCATTGATTGCTTGCTTAGTGTAAAATAAAAATAAAAATAAAAAACATGTTTCCATATTGTTTTCAAGAATTTAAAAAAAAGGGTCCATTTGCAATTTTTTTTTTTT
>ML781544.1:294364-316594 GCA_009831015.1 Picea engelmannii
TACAGGTTGGTGCATGGTTGATGCACTTGTTTATGGTACAGGTTGATTACAGGTTGATTACAGGTTAAATATAGGTTGATGCATGGTTCAGACTTATTGGTACAGGTTGATGCATGGTTCATACTTATTGGTACAGGTTTACAACAGTATATCTCATAGTGATAGTCTGACAGTGGTTCCATCATTCTACTTCTACTTCAGGGTGGCAGGACGGGGAAAGGACAGATGGTTGTAGCCACCTTCCGGTTGTAGCCGGAGAAAATTGGGGGTTGTAGCCTCCTTCTGGTTGTATCCATAGATTTGGGGAGTTGGAGCTTCCCTCGGGTTGTAGCCTGAGAAACTAGGGGGTTGGAGCCTCCTTCCAGTTGCAGCTGGAAAATGAAGGAAGTTGGTGCTTCCAATGAATGTAATTCTTCAAGACATATAAGAAAAAGCATTCTGTGGTTTTCTCCTGATTTGGGTTTCCACGTAAAACACTGGTGTACTGTGCATGTGTGTTATTGTTTATTTATTACTGCTCATTATTGGATAATAATTCTACATTGATATAACATTTGAAGAAAAAGGATTATAATTACGTTATTACTGATTCACCCCCCCTCTCAGTAATACAAAAATCATAAGTATCAACAACATCCACATCATTAACCATGCTATATCATTTTTCTTGAATGCATGACCCATCATTAGTCATACTCAATTTCCATAACATAATTATTTCATAATAACATAGTATTATATGTTCTATAGCATGTTATATGCATATCCAAGCATGTTCATATGCATAATTATGCATCAATATGCACCAAGCAATCATTCTCAGCATGCCTCCTAATGAATATGCATTTTAACTTCATTGTATGCCTCATGCACTCTAGTGGATTTCTATTTCAATTCACTTATTTATTTATTTATTTATTTATGTTGTAGCTAGTTGTCCTTGAATTCCTTCAGATCCTTGCTTCCTTGTGTGTTCTCATTATGCTAATATGTACTATTGTTCCCTAGTCTGAATATTTTCCATCCAAGTTTGACTTGGCCATTCCTCAATCCAACCAATGTACTTAATTTGTAGAAGCTCCTTTTGGGTAGTCATATCCAGCTTTACCTTTATGAAACATTTCAGCACCCTGGAATGAAGTAGCTCAAACATTCCATCACTCTACTACCACAACATTATTTAATCAAATATTATTACTCCTAGTTGTCCATTAGACTAATTGTTTCACACCAAATCTTTGCAACTGTCTACACCTCTCTTCCTTCAAGGATAGGCAGACACACTTTTCCTTTCTATACCCATTACTGACATTATTCACCTAGTATCTTCATGTCTTATGTGAGGATTCTTGCTTTTGTATTTGCAATTCATTCATATTAAGTAGTTGTTGTCTAATAATTTGGTTCCACTATTCTTGAGTTCTTTATCCACTTTTCATTACTTTCCATGTATTTCTTTGTTGCCTCAACTAACTTCTACAAGCTTTGTCATTATTCCATGAATATGATATCCAATCCTAGACTAGAATTGATCCAATTAAATCTCTAATCCTTCCAAATATGCAAGAAAACATTTTTGTTAGAATTATACATATTATAGAAATATGTCAATTAATGCTATAAATACTTTTTCTTTTTAATTCATGAAGAAATATATCATCATTCTCCAAATTATAACAATTCGATGTTATTCTTCTCTGAGTAATATTTTCAATTATTATTCCCATGCCCCAATTCAATCTCCGAGATGAAATTTAGGGCTTCCTGAAAAATTCACTTTCACCCTTTTTGTGCAAACATGATCATGATCTTGTAGAGGAAATGTGTAATATCCCTGGGCCGAACCCAGTTGTAAATGTAAATTTAAATGGACTTAAGCTAGTGAGCTATTTGATATCATTTTTGTATTCACCTTTCATAGCATAGTGTGCACATGTACTGTGGAGTAAAATGATGAAGTGTGCACATTCAAGGATACCACCCGCAACAACTTAAGTGCACGTGATTTTGAGGCCAGAGAGCCTTTGTGTATATGTTGTGTTTTATAGGCTGGTGAGCTAGTTATTATAAGCTAGGAGACTTATTTTGATATTAGGCTAGAGAGACTATATTTTAAAGGCTAGTGCCCCTATTTTGTATATGTCTTTTCATTTTTATAAAATACATCATTGTGCATAGACCGACCACAATAAAAGAGTATGGGGGACTCAACTCCACTAGTTGGGGAAACTTGGGGATAAAATTTAAGGAAAAGGGCTAAGTTAGGGAGATTAAGCCAAAAAGGAATATTATATTAATATTTCTTAAATCATAAAGTATGGATAATTATTTTATCCTAAGTTCTGAAGTTGGGGAGAAGTGGACCAAAGTAGCTCCCAAAATGACAAGTGTCAAGTTGAGGACATCCATACATATTGTTTTGGGCTTAGCTCATTTTCAGATCATTCATCCCTCATTCCTTCCATCATTGAGCCATTCCATGATTTTTCATACACTATTTGAGCTATCCTTCATACCTTCCTATCACTGTACCTAAACCTGTATATGTAGACATATCTGTTTGTGTACCTGGTTAGCTTGGGAGATGGAATTAAGAAGCGGGTTGTCAGGACCGTGAGAAATTTCTCTGTGCGTGAGAGAATTGTTGGGAAACTGATTTCCTGAAGGTTCTAAACTGCAGCTACAGGGCTCTGAGACTTCATGACTGGCCTATTGTTGAATCCCGGAAAAGAAGTGGGGCAGATGAAGGACTATTGAGCAAAGAAGGGGCACACTTCCTGGGGTGGGACAGGCATGCGGGGAATGAGGTATTGTAGGCTGGTAGTTTGAGTTGTCACATGTGACAAAGTCTTTCCTGTTGTTTATGAACCATTAGCCTAGTTAGGAATCCCTTTACCCAGATGGAGTTTAGTCCCATCTCTGGGGTGACCCACTGCTGAGAGTGATGAGCAGTCTCATCTAAGGCTAGGAGGTTCATGGAAGTTTTGGACATAGTTGGTGATATTCTAACCAAGATAAGTCTCAACTGTGTGATAAATTTAGATGCTGCACTATTATTTATGTGTTTATTTTTATGGGTTTATCTTATGTGTGGTTATAATTTTATTTATATTTATGGGTATTGCATGTATATGATGCATGTGTATGTTTACTTTTATTTTAGTATGAATCAATACATTTACATAATTTATTTGTCTTCTTATGTTTTATATATAAAGTTTTGCAAGAGTTTTGTGTGTACATGTTTTAATTGCATGCAGTTCAAAATTTTTATGTGGCATAGCTCAGTTGGATGTTTGGTATGTTAAAACATGGTATTAGAGAGTGAAATCATTCTTTGGAGTAACATGGCTCGGCATGGGTGGTCAGAGATGTTATAATATGGTATTAGAGATTCATTTTTCAACACTGAGCCTGGATGGGCTGAGCAAGTTGATTTGAAGCGGAATTTCACAAAGGATTTATTTCGAAGTGGCCAAATTTCGAGTTGAAGAGCATCCATGGTAAAATTTAGAAGCAACGACATGGAATTGGGAAAAGGCCCCAATTTTGGTTGGTAAATTCATGAGAAAATTGAGAAATGCGGCCAAGTGGTGAAATATTCTTGATTTAATATATTTTCTAGCAAATTCAGACCTTGAATTGGTCAAATTTGAAGTTACAGTGAATCCATGACAGTTGAAGCGAGATTAGTAATTAAAATTCTCAATTCGTGACTTCAGTTTGGGAAAAATTCGTTCTAGAAATGTCAAACCACAACGATTTGTTGTTGCAAAGTTTGAATTAGTGTTTTCGGGGCAAAATTGAACAAATTTCATAGTTCCGTGATGTCTATGGTAAAAATTGGGAAAAACTTAAGAAAAAGCCACAATTTCTGCAACATAATTCACAAGGAATTGAGACACATAAAAATGTTGGTGTGCTGGTGCGGGCACCAAATATTTGGCGTTGCATGGAAAAACATGGGTGTGCAGGTGCACCTGCTAAATTTTGGCGCCACGCGGAAAAATATTACTGTGCTGGTACGCATGCCAAATTTTGGCACCACGTGGAAAAATATTGGTGTGCTAGTGCACGCGCTAAATTTTGGCACTGCGCAAAAACATGTTGGTGTGCGGGTGTGCACACTAAATTTTGGTGTCGCACGAAAAAATGTTGGTGTGTGGGTGTGCATGCTAAGTTTAGCATTGTGCTATGTTCGTACACATAATAAGGTGTGCACGGTGTGCAAAAACATAATAATGGTGCACGTGGTGTGCGCAGTAATGGAAGAGCACTGAGGAATTTTGTTGGTGCACGCAGAATGTGGGTATATATTCTCAAGAGAAAATTTAGTTAATGGTGCACGTAGAGTATTGGTGCGCGGTGGGGGCATACTAAAATCTGGCATGGTGCGCATGGTCTACCTTGTGGTGTTGTTGCACATGCTAAATATGGGTGTACAGATTGAAATTTGTGCACGTGAAGTCATTTGTAGGGTGAACAACAACGGAAAACTAGAGAATTTCCACGACATTTTATATCATTTGAAATTCATCTCTTTCCAGCGCATTTTTTAGGCCCTTAATAGTATTTTTTTCCACTCAAAAACCATGAGAACAGAGTGTTCCAAGGTATAGTATGTATCTATAGCTCAAATAAAATATTTCAAAGAGATATTTATAATGGTGTAAACCGTTCATCAAATGGATCTTTTATGAGAAAGTTACAACACAAACAATGGAGGGTAAATTTTAAGACACAACTAACTTCAAAGAGCCATAACTTTCTGCTCCAGAATTAGATTGAGGTGCATGAGTAGTCAATGGAAATATATTGAACCATAGAAGATATTCCCAGGGCATGCTAAAAATGTTTAATATGGAAGAGAAGGTACCTGTAGCATTTCGGACCAAAAACACGAATTGGCCTAGAACTTCAGCAGGTTGTAACTAGCATCCCAGAACCCAGAAAAAGCTGAAACTTGGACAGAGTGTCCATAATATGTATATGAATAATGCCAATTTATATCCTATTAAAAATCCAATGGAGTAGGTGAAAAAATGCATAATTACAGTGTAGAGTTGCACCAAGTTGAACAGTGAATAAGAAAGTTAATGAGAGATTTTCAAATAGACATAAATTTCTACTTGAGACTCGGAATTGACCACGCGTTGCAAAGGTTTTGGAAAGTAGAGTATAATTATTCACCAATAAAATTCATATGGGCATTCAAATTTCTAGGAAATCAGAAGAAATAATTAAGATATATTATTGAACCAGAATGGTTCATATTTTTCATGAAATTGTTGAGTCAGTTAGCCTGACAAAGTTTTGTTGGTTGCACATTTTTCAGAGTTAACAACTAGATCAGATCAATATCAACACTGAGTCCGGAGGAACGGAAGATGCACAGGGGAATTACAGCCAAGAATATGAGATCAGATGGATGTATATACATTTGGGCATTGAAGGAACAAACTCCAATGGACATGGAGAAGGAAGGGATGAAAGCATGAATATGGTAGAGACCATTAAAAATTTACAGAAGGATGTTGAAAGACATAAATATGATAATGAAAGGATTATGAGAGCCAAGGAGAAACAATAGGAATTCAACATGAAGTTAATGCAGATCTTGAACATAATAGAAAATAAATTGGATAAGGAGAGTGGCTCAAGCAAATCAGAAAGTCACAGGTCTCCTGATGAGAAAGAAAGAACAAGTGTTAGAAGAAATCACCGTCACTCCCCGAGTCTTTCCCATAAGAGAGCACATAGAATCTCGTGTCCATCCACTTTCAGGAAACATAAGAGGTATCGGGAGGATGAGCTACGAGGATAAATGAACAAAAACAAACCTCCTACATTTGATGGTGAGCACAAGAAGGGTGAAGATGCAGAGATATGGTTGTTGGGAATGAGAAAGCATTTTTAATTGCATAATTATTCATCTCATGCAGAAGGAAGAATTTCCATATATCAACTCAAGGGAAAGACATCCATGTGGTGGTATCATTTTGTGTAGGTGCAACACATTAAAGAGAAAAGTGTTACCTGGAGAGAATTCAAGAAGTATTTTGAAAATAAATACTTGACGAAGAGATACTATGACAAAAAAATGAAAGAGTTCTTTGAACTCAAACTTGGGAGTATGACCATATATGAGTATGAGAGAAGGTTTTTGGAACTGTGGAAATATGTCTCTTTCATCAAGGATGAGACAGTTAATATTCATAGGTATTTGAGTGGATCACCATCAGTCATCAATGACAAAATATAGTATGATGATCCCAAGACATTGGAGGAGACCATAAGGTGAGAAAAATGCCTATATGATCAGCAAAAAGCAATGCCAACTTTCCAAAAATATTGGAAAGACAAAAATAAATTCAAGATGGATCAGAGGAAGAAGGGAACTAAGCCACCATTCTTCAGAAATAATACTCAGGGAAAACCAACTTCTAGAGAACCCAGAACGATTGAGATAGGGGGTCAAAAGCCAAGGAAACCACCTATTCAATGTTGGGGTTGTAAAGGAGATCATATGTTCATAGATTGTCCTCAAAGAGGTGTAAAATTGAGGATTGTTCAAAATGTACAACAAGCTCTAACAGTGGAGGACATGGGAATAAATGTACCAAGGATCTATGCAGCACTAGACAACAAACAAGAAGAGTATCAGTCACATATGATTGAAGTCTAAGGTATAATCAATAACCAAACCATTGATATTTTAATTGGTTCTGGATATATGCATAGTAATATAGATCCTAATATGGTGGACATTTTTCATTTTCCAAGAAGCAAGCATGGAAAATCTTGGTTGGTGCGGCTAGCTACTGGAGCCAAAAGAAAAGTTAATGAGATGGTTAATTCATGTCTTATGGAAATTAATGGACTAAACACTAGGGTAGATTTGAACATCTTTCCTTTAGGTTCCTATGATTGTCTAATTGGGATGGATTGGCTGGACCAACATCATGATATCATAGACTGTCATAACAAGGAATTTACTTTCTTGGATGAGGAAGGGAACCTAAAGAAAGTGCAGGGAACTCCCAGGGAAGTAACCATAAAATAAATTTCAGCATTGTAGGTGAATAAATGCTACATGAAAGCCTTTCAAAGATTTGAAACTCATATGGACTACAGACCTAACAATAAGGTGACAAATTGGAAGATCGTGCAGCCTTGGAATATTTCAAAGATTTGTTCAAGGAGGTACCAGGACTACCCCCAAAGACAGATATTGATCTATCTATAAATTTAATGCCTGGAGCATCTCCAGTGTCAAAGACTCCTTACAAAATGAGTACACCATAGATAAAGGAGTTGCAAATGCAGCTTGAAGAACTTCTGAAGAAGGGTTTTATACGCCCAAGTGTGTCACCTTGGGGTGCCCCAGTCTTGTTCGTGAACAAGAAAAATGGGACATTAAAATTATGCATTGATTTCAAACAGTTGAATAAAGTGACTGTAAATAACAAGTATCTTCTACCAAG
Source organism: Picea engelmannii (assembly GCA_009831015.1). Classification (NCBI taxonomy): domain Eukaryota; kingdom Viridiplantae; phylum Streptophyta; class Pinopsida; order Pinales; family Pinaceae; genus Picea; species Picea engelmannii. The sequence goes on from ML781544.1 coordinate 301,849, forward strand.
GATTGATGACCCCTTTGATCAATTGAAGGATGAAAAGATATTTTCAAAGATAGATCTCAGGTCTTGATACCATCAGGTAAGGATTAAAGAGGAAGATATCAACAATACCACATTCAGGACAAGGTGTGGTCATTATGAGTTCATAGTGGTTCCATTTGGGTTGTCAAATGCACCAGCTGTTTTCATGTTCTTAATGAATGGTGTTTTTCGAGAATATTTAGACAAGTTTGTCATTGCATTTTTGGATGAAATCCTTGTATATTCCAAGTCAGAAGAAAAGCATGAGCATCATTTGAGGATGGTGTTGCAAGTATTAAGGGAACATCAGTTGTATGCCAAATTGATCAAGTGCTCATTTTACCATAAGAAAATTCATTTTTGGGACATATCATTTCAGAGGATGGGATAGCAGTGGATCCTGAGAAGATAGAATCCATTGGAGAATGATCAAAACCAAAGAATGTGATAGAGGTCATATCATTCATGGGCCTTGTAGGCTACTATAAGAGATTTATTGAAGGATTCTCAAAGATTGCACACCCAATCGCTTCCTTACAAAATAAGGATGTGAAGTTTCAGTGGACATTGGATTGTGAAAAGAGTTTCCAACACTTGAAACAATTATTAACAGGTGATCAAATACTAAGGATTGCAGACCCAAATCAAGACTGCATTGTATGCACAGATGCATGCAAAGAATGACTTGGTGGAGTCCTCAGTCAAAATGGGTTTGTTATATGTTATGAATTAAGGAAGTTGAAAGAGCAAATACACTATGCCACTCATGATTTGGAGTTGTCAACCATAGTGCATGCCTTGAGGAAATGGAGACACTACCTCATGGGGAAAAGGTTTGAGCTGAGGATAGACCATAATGGTCTGAAATATTTATTTGATCAACCAACTCTAAATGCTAGGCAAAGAAGATGGTTAGAATTTATCAGTAAATGTGACTTTGATATAAACCATATCAAGGGGAGAAAGAACAAAGTGGTTGATGCACTTAGCAGAAGAGTGCATGAATTGCATGCTACAACCATTATCATGTTCCAATCAGATTTGAAAGAAAGAATTATAGAGGCTACCAAATTAGATTTTCAATACAAATAATTAGTGGAAAAATTATAATGAGGTAATTTGTAGTAGAAAATTGAAGAATATAATCTAGATAATGATGAAAATCTCATGTACAGGGGAAGAATTTATGTACCAAATTCCAAGGAATTGATAAATTTGATATTGAGAGAAATGAATAATGTACCTTATGATGGGCACCTAGGTTATCAGAAAACTATTGAAGTTGTCAAGAGCTAATATTATTGGCAAGGGATGAAGAAATAAGTTCATGATTTTATTGCCAAATGTTTGGAATGTTAAAAGGTAAAAGATGAGCATAGACACCCAACTAGTTTGCTGCAACCATTACCCATTCCTGAGTGGAAATGAGAAGTTGTAACAATGTATTTCATCACTAAACTTCATAGAACAAACAATAAACATGACTCTATCATGGTAGTGGTGGATAAGCTTACTAAAGTTGCCCATTTTATTCCAGTTAAGCTCACTCACAAGGCATCCAACATTGTTGATGTTTATATGAGAGAAATTGCTAGATTACATGGAATACCCAAGACAATTATGTTTGACAGAGATACAAAATTTTCTTCAAATTTTTCGAAAGGATTGTTTAATAGATTCGGAAAAAAATTGAACTTTAGTACAACTTATCATCCAGAATCATATGGACAAACAACGAGGGAGAATCAGGTGATTGAGGATATGTTGAGGATGTATGTGATGGATAAACCATAAAAATGGGAAGACTACCTACACTTAGTAGAGTATTCTTATAACAATGGGTACCAAACATCTCTAAAGATCATCCCATTTGAGGAACTTTATGGCATAAAGTGAAACACAATGGCAAGTTAGGATAACCCAACATATAGCGCAGTGGTTGGGCTAGATTTACTCAGGGAAATGGAGGAGAAAAATTTGAAAATAAAACAAAATTTAAAGGCTACCCAAGACAAAAAGATAATCTATGTTGATAAGGGAAGAACTCACAGGGAATTTAAAGTTGGGGACCATGTATTCTTAAAAGTGAAAGCCAACAAAAGTTCCTTGAAGTTGGGAAATTGTTCAAAGTTGGTATCTCACTATTGTGGACCATTTGAAATCCTATAGAGGATTGGTCCAGTGGTTTATATGATTTCATTTCCTACATATATGTCTGTTCATAATGTATTCCATGTATCATTGCTAAAGAAATATATATCTAATGCTAATCATGTTATTGATTGGAATGTGATTCATTTGGAGTGAGAAGGTGATTTTCAAGTGCATTAGGTACGCATTTTGGACCGTAAAATCAAATATATCTGGAACTGATCCATAGGGCTTGTAAAGGTCCAATGGACCTGGTACAGTATTGAGGATGCTACTTGGGAGAATGAGGATGCAATGCAGGAAGAATACCCACATCTTTTTGAGGATTTTTGAAAATTCTGTTGTATATGTGTACATAATGCATTGAGGAAAATGCATAAATAAGGGGAGAGGATTGTAATATCCATAGACCGAATCCAGTTGTAAATGTAAATGAAAATGTACTTAAGTTGGTAATCTGTTTGATATCATTTTTGTATGCACCTTTCCTAGCATAGTGTGTGCATGTACTGTGTAGTAAAATGATGAAGTGTGCATATTCCAGGATACCGGGCACAACAACTTAAGTGCATGCGATTTTGAGGCCAAGGAACCTTTGTGTATATGTTATGTTTTATAGGTTGGTGAGCCAGTTATTATAAGCTAGGAGGCTTATGTTGGTATTAGGCTGGATAGGATAGATGTTAAAGGCCAGTGAACCTATTTTGTATATGTCTCATCATTAATATAAAATACATCGTTTCACGCAGACCGACCACCATAAAAGCGTATGGGGGACTAAATTCCACTAGTTGGGGAAAGGGGGGGGGGGATAAAACTTAACGAAAAGGGGTAAGCTAGGGAGCTTAAGCCAAAAAGGAATATTATATTAATATTTCTTAAATCATAAAGTATGGATAATTATTTTATCCCAAGTTCCAAATTTGGGGACAAGTGGGATAAAGTAGATCCCAACATGACAAGTGTCAATTTGGGGACATGGATACATATTGTTTTGTACTTAGTTCATTTTCGAATCATTCATCCTTGATTACTTCCATCATTGATCCATTCCATGATTTTTCATACACTCTTTGAGCTATCCTCTGTACCTTCCTATCACTATACCTAAACCTGTATCTATAGTCATACCTGTTTGTGTACCTGTTTAGCTTAGGAGTTGGACTGAAGAAGTGGGTTGTCAGGCTTGTGGGATATTGAAGAGGCGGGTTGTCAGTCCCATGATAAATTTATCTATGGGTGAGAGAATTACTGGGGAATTGATTTCCTGAAGGTGCTAAACTGCAGCTACAGGGCTCTGAGACTTTCTATTTGGCTTGTTGTTGAAGATCGAAAAAGAAATGGGGAAGCCAAAGGACTATTGTGCAAAGAAGGGGAATACTTCATGGGGTGGGATAGGTATGTGGGGAATGAGGGACTGTAGGCTATTAGTTTGAGTTGGCACCTGTGACAGAGTCTTTCCTATTGTCTATGAACTATTAGACTGGTTAAAAACCCCTTTACCTGGGTGGATTTTAGTCCCAGGTCAGCGGTGACCCACTACTGAGAGTGATCAGTAGTGTGGTCTAAGGCTTGGAGGTTCGTGGAAGGTCTGCATGAAGTTGGTGATATTATTACCAATATAAGTGTCAATAGTCTGATAAATTTACATGTTGCATTATTATTTACGTGTTTATTTTTATGAGTTTATCCTATGTGTGGTTATAATTGTCTTTATATTTATGGGTATTACATGTATATGTTGCATGTGTATGTTTAATTTTATTTCAATATGAATATGTGCATTTACAAAATGTATTTGTTTGTTTAGGTTTTATATATAAAGTTCTGCAAGAGTTCTGTGTGTATATGTTTTAATTGCATGCAACACAAAAAATTTATGTGGCATAGCTCAGTTGGACGTTGGGTATGTTACAACATGGTATCAAAGAGTGAAAGCGTTCTCTAGAGTAGGATGGCTCGACATGGGTGGTCGGGGATGTTACAAAATAGAATGGTTTTGTGTAAATATTGTCAAACTATTCCAAAGCCCCTTTAAACTGTACAAAATTTGAATTTTTCATAGGTGCTTCCTTCAATCCACTTTTCTCATGATCTTGGCTCGAAAACATGTGATTATCCACTATAAGGTATATTCCTTTAATAATTTTCTCTTTATTCTTCTACAAAGGACATTGTTCGAAATTGTTTGTGGGCTTGTTCACTTCTAATCCCTTTGAGCCTCTAATCAACCCCTTTACCTTATCATGAAACCGATGCTTGGGACCAAGTTCTCAAGACTTCGGCCTTCGACCATTCTCCCTTTTTGATCTTCCAACATTCTGAGAGTAAACGTTTTCTGAATTAATTATATCGTATCCATAAGTAGATTAAAATGTTCATATTTAATCTCCCATGGGGTGGATGATCCTAGCTTCTCTAGCGAATTCAATGAAATCAACGATCATGACTTAACCCGATGTTGAGATGGGCGGTCCATATTTATTTTGGGACTTTGGAACTCTAGGAATCTGGGATAACAATACTATCGAGTCGTTCAACATGCCCATTGTGAAACCTATTGAAGTGGTCATAAAGTGATGATGACTGCTTATCAACGATTAACACCTCCCCTTATGCTATCCTTCCACCAGTTTAATCCAATGATTATGACTTAATGATATAGATGGTCCTCATTCAATTTGGGACTTCAACACTCCAGGAATCTGGGATATCACAACTCCCAATTTGTTCAAATCCCCCAAAGTAATACCTCCCAAAGTGGTCATAAAGTGTAGAAGAGTAGTGGTTTCTAGTTAACATTCCCACTTCCTCTGTCCTCCCACCTATTGATTGAATGACCAAGAAGGATCCTACCAGATATGGATATATGGTTTTCAGGACTTCAACACTCCGAGACTCTGGTATATTACAACTTAAAAGTTTTTCAACTCCCCCGGAGTTATACTTACCAAAGTTATTACGCCCTCCTTCCACTGCTTGATCCAACGGTTGAGAAAAGTCTTGAAGGGATCTTTGATCGACGGTCCACATGAGTTCACTAATTCAGCCTTCGACACTTTCACTAACAGTGATGCTGGACATTCCCAGAGGCTGTAATCCTGGAGATGACATGGCATGATGATGCCACCTATGGTGATGTGGACAAAGAGTATGTGTGCCACATGTCACTCTAAAATGGACATGTTGGGGTCCAAAAGGACTTGAATTTATATGACATGTGTCCCCATATGGTACCCTTTCCACATGGCATAAGACACATCATCCAGAAAATAGACAGTCCATGTTCATCCACTCTATATCTGAGAGCCTGCAAAATATTGAGACTACAGATTTGCACTTCGTGGCTTTGGCACTTCGTGAGTTTGACACTTTGTGGATTTTCATAGTCTGCAATAGTCACCGATATGGTGAAGCTTTAGAGTGCGGAAACTTATCTATTCTTGTACTTTTGATATAAAAACTAGAAGTTATCCTAAATTCTTCCTTCGATCTGATAGTTGGTGAGATTTCATGGCTTTGGCACTCCTAGACTCTGGGATACTCTAACTCTTGAGTAGTTCAATTTCCCCCAAAGTTATGTCTACCGAAGTGATCATAAAGAAATGATGATCTCTTACTATCATTTAACACCTTTACTTACTTTATCCTTCCACTAATGTTAGATCCAATGGTTAGCATTACTCTCGAAATTATTCTCTCAATGTAATAACTGGTGGGATTTTGTGACTTCAGCCTTCGGGATTTCTAAGACTCAAACTTCTTTACCTCTAGAGGGTCAATGCTATATGACCATGATCAACGACGAATATTTTACCTGAACTTCCTATCATATCAAATGGTCAATGCGATTTCATGACTTCTTCCTACGGCATTTCATGCTTTTTCCCTACCTCCCTTAATTACCGAAGTGGCGAAGTTCCAAATTTTTCTATCTCCTACTAGCTTCTATCAATGACTAACGATCGACCAATTCGATCTGATGGTTCTTGTTTACTTGACTGTCAATCTAACGATCTAGAGCTTCCTTGATTCAACGGTTTTGATCCCTCCTAAAATTCAAAAGGGAACGATCATGATTCCACGATACTTTCCAAAGGTATTAATGTTGTGTTCTATGAACATGTGAAACCTAATACGCTACCTCTCCTAAGAATTTGGTTTATATTATATTCCTCTACACCTCACGCTACAACGACCATTAAAAAAATAGGAACGTTCAAACTTCCAAGTCAAACTCGGTTGTACAACTATGGAGATCTAACCCATTAAACTTCTCAAACAATCCTAAATTATTTCAAATAGAATTTGCCTATGAATTTTTGGATACTTCTCTCTAATATTTCCATTTTTCCCCAAATTCAAACAACTTGAAATCTATGAAAACGAATTTCTCAAATTTGAACTCATTCTGACCCATACTAGTTTGGTGTTTCAACTAGAATATCCTATACCAATCTATAACATATGTAGCCACCCACAGGCTGGGCACCCTACATCAAAAACTCACTTCTGAAGTAATTTCGAACTCTGATAATAATTAATTAGAAAAATAAGAATGAAAGACTCACATGCATTAATAAAGATCCATGCTACAACATAAAAAAAACAACAACGTGCCATGCACAACAAATAATCAGGGGACATGCACAAAAAAATACATCTGAGAGATAATTAAATACACAACAAAAAATACATTATACAAAAAACATAGAGAACAATTATCTTTGCAAGTAAATATTCACCAACTAGATGCAGACCAAGGAAATTCCTCCCAACCATAGAGATTGTTGTTATTTTACTCTCAATGATAGGTCACCCCGGATCGATGGATATGAGTCCACAAGCACGGGTCTTAGTCCAAATCCAAAACACACAACAGTTTGATAACTATCTCTCAAGTTTCCCAGCCACAAAAAAAATCCAAATTTCCATCTCTCTTTCATCCTCATCCTGCATGACCCAAAGAAATGAACTCATTTCTCTTCCATGCAGTCCTTGAGGTTGTTCCATTTCTCTTCAGGGATCAAGTGAAACTCATCAGGAAATATCCCTATTGGAAACTACAAGGATTCTCATTTGTGGAAAGTTCTTTCCGAACTTCCATCAATATCACGCACACATGAATCCATTTCCTTCTAGAATTATCAATAATATATTACAATCATCTAGCAATGGATCTCGTCCTTCAACCATTTGTTCCCATTCTCCCCCACCAAGAGAACAAAAATTTAGCAAGAGTTAAATGAGGAATTCTAAATGAAATGATTAACCAAGAGAAACCTGCAAATAGTCAACGAGCAAGGTTTATATAATTACATGAAAACAAGAACCACATGGACTTTCTCCCAAGAAGCTCATGTAACCCATTTTATCCATAAAACCAATTATGGGTAAATAAATTATAATAAAAGTACTTATCCCCTTAAGCCTCCTCTCTCATAGGATCAGAACCCCCTATCTCTTTTTTCCTTGTCCATCTTGCAACCAATGGTGTATTTTATTAATGTATATGAATTATTACATTTCCTAAACACTTTGGCCCCTTTCAAACTTTACCTGATCACCATCCTAATTCACAATTACATAATACATTCTAGTTCATAAGAATTAAAATGAGGGTGTTACATCAAAATTCCATCACTTATTATGAGACAATTTTCAACAGGCCGAACTAGCTAAAATGAAGAATCAAAGACAAAGAAGTTGCAAGATAGGAAGCCAAAAAAAATGTAGAGAGAGATGAAGTTGAAATATCTTCCCCCATCTCCATCTCACCTCATTCAGGTTCTGTAGAAGAGAATGAAGAGGCACCAACATATCAAAAGAGAAAATACAAAGAGAAGGTACTGAAGAGGAGGAACGGTGAAAAAAAAAAAAGTTTAGAATTCGACAAAGAAAAGGGCAAGGAGGAAAATCAAGTCAAAGAAAAATTAGAATCCGAAGAGAAAGATGTTGTAGAAAAATAAAGGGAGCTAGCTTAAGTGGCCAAAATAGCAGCAAAATTAGTAGAGAAAGAAGCAGTGGATAAGGCTCTTGATGAAGAAATCCATAAGAAGAATGCAGATGATAGAGAAGATGACACACACTCGATGGAATTGGATATTCCAGGAACATCCACAATAGGTGCAAGAGAAAAAAAATCAACAGTGGTTTAGGTTTCAGGTCATGGGAACCTTTTTAGTCATCCAATATATTGGATCCATGCAGTTTCACATACGATGGTAAAACTGGCCGAATTGTGCAAGATAGAGTAAAAAAGGTTCCAACAATAGAAGGAGCCCCTTTTTCAGTAGTCACTCAATTCCCCATCACAGGATATGTCAGGGAAAATCATTTAGAAATAACTAGGGAAATATTTTCATTTATGGATGCAACCGGGGACAATATACAGAGGTTGTTCCACTAGAAAGAAGAAAAAGATATGAGGATCAAAGATTTAGAAGAGAGTCTCCAAGAAGTAAATATTCATGAAAGGCGTCTTCTCAATTTTAAGGCCAGTCTAGAAAAGTAAGGAATTATTTGGAATGTGACATCATTGACATGTATGCCAACCTGCATCTCCTCCAAAATGTGGCCATACCAATTATTGAACAAAACAACTAGATACAAATGAAACTGACACAATAAAACACTATTTGTAAAGGTATAGCGAACATTGATACCTAAATAGCAGAGAATCTTGATGAACCTCTAAATTTGTATAGACCCTCGAAATCAACAAGGAAGACAGACCTATATTCATTAGATCACTTTTGGTAGGTAGGGAAAAGGGTAGAAAAAGAAGTAACCAAGGCCATGGGGATCTATTCAAGGACTCACAAAGTGACCCAAGAGCTAATAAGGAATGATCATATCCCAATATTAGATGAACTTGGGAAGAATTTGGTCACAAAAGAGTTGGTGAATGCATTCAGGACAACATGAGTTGAAGGAGACAAATAGTCGAAGCATCAACATCTGTCTCTACTAATCTTATTGACCAACATATACTATAGCATATGAAGCTTCACACTATGATATAGGCTTATATGAAAAGATTGGAGAAAGATATGATAACCCTTGATGATAGCATCGCCATGATTGAAGCAACACTGGAAAATATATCTTACACGAGGATTGAGTCATTGTATAACCAGTTGGAGGTTTGGACAACTTATATCTGAAGTGAAAGTTCATATGAAAAGGACAAATAATTGTTTTCCTTTCATACTTTTTATAACTACTTCAAATTTCGTCCTATCTTCCACTTTTCATGAGAAAGGAGAAGGTGAAAAGTTATGTAACTTTCTCTTCAAGAAGAAGGAGAAAATACAACTAGGAGTTACTACCTTTTGTATAAAATAGACTAGAGACTCCTTTATGAGGGACTTTTCTTTTATCTTTTCAAGCATTGTATAGACCCAAGAACGTTTTCAAGAACTTATATGGTGTTAATGAATATTGAGAAGTCGTCAGGGCCAACATGTTATAGAAGGAATTATGTATAGAAACTGATCGAAGCTTTGAACTACTTCAAGTGAAGATATTTGTTGTTTCTATGTACTGTAAGAATACTTTGTTTGTTGTAGACTAATTCGTATACAATCTTTGATGTTATGAAGTTATTGACATTTCTTTGAATACTTCAATTCCTTGAGTTTTGTGGGTTATTACAATATTTTTTTTTGTGATCTAGACTAATCTGATTATACACGTATGTATGTTATTGCCTCCAATCTTTCTCTTTTTATACAACTAATTGTATTAAAGTTGCGTAAAGTTTTGGTTGCATTATAACTCAGTGGTTACTCTAGAATTATCCTAGCTATGATAGGTTAGCATATATTAGTGATGTATTAGTTTCCTTTTACATAAATTGTCTTCATTTACATCTATTCATCTCACCCACCCACTCATCGATACACTGGACCGTAACTGGTATGAAAACCATAAGATAGCAATAAATGGAAGTCGAACCAAATTTTTGATGGGACTCCGAATCCAAATGATGTATATTATAATTGGTACTATATAGTGGGGAGTACCCCTTGCTTTTGTCTGGTGAAGTTGAACTTGTCAATAAGATAATAGTTTTCTTCATTGGTTTTCTAGTGCTTGTGCTACCCCCTATTTCTTTTGTGCACTATGTCACTTTCCTTGTATTTGTTGTTGGGCTACTTGATTTCTTTGAAGGGCCAGCCTCTACTTTTTGTTTATATTTTGGTATTTTCTTTAGGATTATTGACACCCTCCATTCTCCAAGCCAATATTTCATAGGCCACTCCACTTCTTCTTCCGTGACACAATATGTTAATTGTAGTCATTCCTTCTTAGGATCCCTCTTAACTTGGATCCACATGTTGTGTCTTGAATATTTAAAGTTAGTTATTTCTTGGTTCTCCCTCACTACTTTTGGTGTTATTCTCCATGTGTTTTCAAGTTTCTCTTGCATCTCATTATACAACATGGAAAAAATGATGAAGTTTTCCTTTCTTTTCTTTGGATCTGAAATGTGCCATAATGTTTTATATTTTGTTGTGCAACATTTCCCTAGCCTTTGGAAGAATCCTTTGTATTTTGGTTCTCCCCATCCAACCAGTGCTATCAATATGATTAACCAAGAATAATGGAATTATGATGCCATATCCTACACATCCTTGCAATCCTTGAAAAATAAGTTCAGTACATAACGATCCCTATAGAAATTTCAATACAATTAATGTATTTCTTGTGATTCTCCTGATCTAACAATTATATTCCACTGTTAAATACAGAATCACTTCTACTAATATTCTTGCAGAAATTTAAACCACAATCAAAAAGTGAAATATCAAGAACACATAACACAAAATTTTTTCCAGGAAAGCGTAAAGCTAAAAACTCCACTATCGTATATTATATATATCATGGATCATGAAACAATCTCATACAAAAATCTAATCCAAGAGTTCTCAGTACAATACAATCGTCTCACACCGTCATACAAAAAATTCAGCAAATGCATGTGCCAATTCTCCATGTCCAGATAGCCTGCCTCCTCTGCACAATCCCTGCAATTAGAATTCTCACAATGAATTCAAATTGCCTAGTTTTCACATGCTCATGAGCATATCCATTGCATGTGTGATTGCATGAGTGCACTTCACTCAAATCACAACTGATAGCCAATCTATCCCTTTCACTTGTTATCTCAACTAGGTCTCCACTGGATCTGACATGCATGTAGTTAACCATGGGAAATCTTTAGTGATGCAGGAGCATCTCTCCATGCCAGCCAGTCAGCCACGTCAGCGCGCACTCATGCAGGGCTGAAAGGGAGGCGCAACCTCATTTTGAATTTGAATTCAATGTAAATTAATGCCTTAGGCTGGTGACCCATGAATTCCATGCCTTTGCGCAGGTTGCAGATAAGATAGGCATTTATTATAGATCGGCTGAGATCTAGTTCTGAATAGCAGACTAGACATCCATTGATTGTAATTAATTAGAGTAGGTAAATCCTGGAGGGAGGTGCTTGATTGAGCCGCCTCATGTAAAAGAGATCTGAGATCTCATTTTGTAAGAGAGAATGGTTGAGTTGAAGAGCTAGGGAGAGCTCAGGAACACCATTGTAAAATATACAGGCATTTGCCAATTGTTAATATATGAATACAGAGTAGTTTTTCCTGCAATATTCTGTTTATGTGTGTGTCTGTGAGTGTTTTCCTTTATGCTGTAATTGTATGCTGTTATCATGCATTTGCAGGTAGTTGGGTTGATTTCAGGTTGAGGGTCTTTGAGGCTTCATACCAGGAGGGTGTGACAGAACGCTGAGGTTCTGATAGCCGTGCACAGAGGATGCACTTCTGAACTCGTGAGGAGTCAGACAGAGACGTGCTGAGGCATAGACTAAAGTCAACAACTCAGGAGGAAAATCTCTGAGGTTACTGAACACCTCAAGAGGCAAGGCTGTGTAGATGAGACGCAGTTACAGACAGAGTCACTGAAGATTCTGTAGGAGCTCTGCCAAGTGGGCATTGAGTGTATGCACAGTGGTGCTGAGGAAGAACTCTATTGTGAGTTCAGAAAGACCAGAATCTCTGAGGATTATGAGAAGCTCTGCCTAGTGGACATCGAGCGAAGTGCATGAGTGCACAGGTAAAGAAGAACTGTTGCGTGTTCTGTGGAAGGGATAATCCACCAGGAGGGCACCGAGGGAGTGTGCAGATCGCACAGGAGGAAGGAACTCTTTGAGTTCTATCATCTGAAGGAAGCATCCACTAAGGGAGCTTTCACTGGGTTACTGAATACCCAGAAGACTTAGAGAGAAAGTATCTTGAGAAGAAGGATAGCCGGAGGCGTCCATATTCTCCATCTGAGGGAGAAGGAAGACAAAATTCCCCAAGGGGTCTGAATATTCGTCGAAGCTCAGGAGATACGACACCGTGTGTGTGTAGAGACTCTACAGGAGCGCAGGAGTCAAAGAATCGATGGAGGTTTTGAGGACAGAAGCTCAGGAGGAGTAGTTCCTTCTTGTTACAGCGGGAACAGACCCAGGAGGAGCTCAAACCGAGAGAAGCTTTGGAATGGGAGAATTCTCTAAGGAGGTGGATCAACGGATAGGATTCACGTCGGAAGATCGCGAAAGCCCGCTGACCGTCAGATCGAGGTGAAGTTGCGCAGGCGTTAGCCCCAAAAGCGCAGAAGGGAACCGGCCATCGGAGATCGGTATATCGAGCTTCGGCATTTGACGAGGCAAGAGTTTCGTGTCCATTGAAATCGCGAGTTGCGATTTCCCGAAACTACGGGAGTCGTTGATTTCCAGAGGGGCACATGTCACGAGATCATCCGTTCTAGAGATCCGAGGCACCAGGTATCGGGATCACGTAGGTCTCGAAATAGCGACAAGATCTGGACCGTCCATCCGAGGGACAAGTGTCAGATGATCAAGCGCCATCGACGTTTGACGCATCGGGAAATCGGCATTCCCGTGGACACGAGATCGGGGAAATCTCAGGTGAAAACCCCGATATAATCAGAGCCATTGATTTCCAGAGGGACGCGTGTCAAGAGATCCCTTCATATCGGGATTTCGGCATTCGGGGATTGGTAGGACGAGAGTTTTACACCTCGTGAAATCTCGAGTTGTGATTTCCCGAATCGATCTGAGACGTCGATCGGAGAAGGGACATGTGGCGCAGGATCCCCATGGATCGGGTTTCCGCGTTCGGTGTTTCCCGGGGGCAAGGGTTCAATCCCTTTGAAATCGCGACCGACGATTTCCCGAATCGATCTCGACCGTTGATCGAAGGCGGACACGTGGCGAAGGATCCTGAGGGGTCGGAGTTCAGGGTTTGGCAAGGTCTGTGACCTTGTGTATCAGGGAACGTGAATTCCCGAATCGCGATTTCCCGATAGCACGAGTGGGAGACAGGTGTCAGGGCGAGAGGCCTCACCTGGGATGTTGACAGGTGGCATCGGAGAATCGGGGTTCGGGGATTTGTGATGCAAGTGAATTGTGATCGGCGAAATCGCGATCCCGCAATCCCTGATCACACGAGCAAAGGAGGTGACGTAGCTGAGTGGGACCTCCAGAGAGAGAGTGGAGGACAGGTGTCATCGGGATTCGGGGTTTCGGCGTTCGATGCTTCGGGGTTCTAGACCACGAAGAAACTTTGCATCGTGGATTCGCGATCCGCGAAATCGCGAAGAGGACGCGGCAAGATGGGTCCACATGTGTTAGTGGAATCCACGTGGCATCGGGGTTTCAGAGCTCGGGACTTGGTAGGTCCTATGAAATAGTGCAGCGGAAGTCGCGAATTCCCGATAGGCGATTTCCCGAATTCCACAGGTGTGTGGGGTCCAAGTGTCGACAGCGAGGACACGTGCTATCGGGATTCGGGGTTCGGTGATTTATGAGGTGAGTGAATCACATCACCACAATCGCCGATTTCTCGATAGGGAAATCCCCGATGCAAGAAAGGGTTGACCCGTTGACCATTGAGGTTCGGGGTTTTGATTTGCACGAGAATTGTGTCAACAGGATTCGCGACATCGCGAAGTCCGATCTTCCGATATGAGAAAGGGAGATCGCCGAGGAGTATCCTGTGGGTAACGAAGACTCCTGAGAGGAGTTGAAGAGCATTGACTCTTCGGGCATGTAGAGAAAGAAGAAGGTCCTAGCGAGATCAGGGTCCGACTGTGAGGGTTGTGACTCTTGCGTCAGAGTGGTATCAGAGCTAGAAATTCTTGCTTGTATATTTCAGGCAGGAAGAGACAGAGGAGCGGAAGAAGATAGAGTTACTGAAGACTCTGTAGGCGGTTGCTTACAGGTAAGCAACAATCCATAGACAGTCAGCAGGACTGTAAAGATGAAGCTGGTTGAACTCGTGATGAGGAGTGACCGCAACAGATCTGCCCCGAAGGCAGATAGAGGTAGCAGGATGACTACTGAAGGGCACAGGAAGAGCCCAAAGATGATGAGCGGAGCAGAGATAGATAGAGAGCTCGCCGACATCAGGGCAGAGATAGAGAGGCTTGAATCACTGATGCGGCAGAATGAAGAATTGGTTGAGGTATGTGAACCCGAGACTGGAAAAGGTCTTGATGGTGATGA
>ML781544.1:318084-339851 GCA_009831015.1 Picea engelmannii
TAATACAGAGCAGTTTTTCCTGCAATATTCTGTTTATGTGTGTGTCTGTGAGTGTTTTCCTTTATGCTGTAATTGTATGTTGTTATCATGCATTTGCAGGGAGTTGGGTTGATTTCAGGTTGAGGGTCTTTGAGGCTTCATACAAGGAGGGTGTGACAGAACGCTGAGGTTCTGATAGCCGTGCACAGAGGATGCACTTCTGAACTCATGAGGAGTCAGACAGAGACGTGCTGAGGCATAGACTGAAGTCAACAACTCAGGAGGAAGATCTCTGAGGTTACTGAACACCTCAAGAGGCAAGGCTGTGTAGCTGAGACTGTAGTTACAGACAGAGTCACTGAAGATTCTGTAGGAGCTCTGCCAAGTGGGCATTGAGTGTATGCACAGTGGTGCTGAGGAAGAACTCTATTGTGAGTTCAGAAAGACCAGAATCTGTGAGGATTATGAGAAGCTCTGCCTAGTGGACATCGAGCGAAGTGCATGAGTGCACAGGTAAAGAAGAACTGTTGTGTGTTCTGTGGAAGGGATACTCCGCCAGGAGGGCACCGAGGGAGTGTGCAGATGGCACAGGAGGAAGGAACTCTTTGAGTTCTATCATCTGAAGGAAGCATCCACTGAGGGAGCTTTCACTGGGTTACTGAATACCCAGAAGACTTAGAGAGAAAGTCTCTTGAGAAGAAGGATAGCCGGAGGCGTCCATATTCTCCATCTGAGGGAGAAGGAAGACAAAATTCCCCAAGGGGTCTGAATATTCGTTGAAGCTCAGGAGAGACGACACCGTGTGTGTGTAGAGACTCTGCAGGAGCGCAGGAGTCAAAGAATCCATGGAGGTTTCGAGCACAGAAGCTCAGGAGGAGTAGTTCCTTCTTGTTACAACGGGAACAGACCCAGGAGGAGCTCAAACCAAGAGAAGCTTTGGAATGGGAGAATTCTCCAAGGAGGTGGATCAACGGATAGGATTCGCGTCGAAATATCGCGAAAGCCCGCTGACCGTCAGATCGAGGCGAAGTTGCGCAAGCGTTAGCCCCAAAAGCGCAGAAGGGAACCGGCCATCGGAGATCGGTATATCGAGCTTTGGCATTTGACGAGGCAAGAGTTTCGTGTCCATTGAAATTGCGAGTTGCGATTTCCTGAAACTACGGGAGCCATTGATTTCCAGGGGGGTACATGTCACGAGATCATCCGTTCTGGAGATCCGAGGCACCAGGTATCGGGACCACGTAGGTCTCGAAACAACGACGAGATCTGGACCATCCATCCGAGGGACAGGTGTGAGATGATCAAGCGCCATCGACGTTTGACGCATCGGGAAATCGACATTCCCGTGGACACGAGATCGGGGAAATCTCAGGTGAAAACCCCGATATAATCAGAGCCATTGATTTCCAGAGGGACGTGTGTCAAGAGATCCCTTCATATCGGGATTTCGGCATTCGGGGATTGGTAGGACGAGAGTTTTACACCTCGTTAAATCCCGAGTTGTGATTTCCCGAATCGATTTGAGCCGTCGATCGGAGAAGGGACACGTGGCGCAGGATCCCCGTGGATCAGGTTTCCGCGTTCGGTGTTTCCCGGGGGCAAGGGTTCAATCCCTTTGAAATCGCGACCGACGATTTCCCGAATCGATCTGGACCGTTGATCGAAGAGTGGACACGTGGCGAAGGATCCTGAGGGGTCGGAGTTTGGGGTTTGGCAAGGTCTGTGACCTTGTGTATCGGGGAACACGAATTCCCGAATCGCGATTTCCCGATAGCACGAGTGGGAGACAGGTGTCAGGGCGAGAGGCCTCACCTGGGATGTTGACAGGTGGCATCGGAGAATCGGGGTTCGGGGATTTGTGATGCAAGTGAATTGTGACCGGTGAAATCGCGATCCCGCGATCCCCGATCGCACGAGCAAAGGAGGTGACGTAGCTGAGTGGGACCTCCAGAGAGAGAGTGGAGGACAGGTGTCATCGGGCTTCGGGGTTTCGGCGTTTGGTGCTTCGGGGTTCTAGACCACGAAGAAACTTTGCATCGTGGATTCGCGATCCGCGAAATCCCGAAGAGGACGCGGCAAGGTGGGTCCACATGTGTTAGTGGAATCCATGTGGCATCGAGGTTTCGGAGCTCGGGACTTGGTAGGTCCTATGAAATGGTGCGGCGGAAGTCGCGAATTCCCGATAGGCGATTTCCCGAATTCCACAGGTGTGTGGGGTCCAAGTGTCGACAGCGAGGACACGTGCTATCGGGATTCGGGGTTCGGTGATTTGCGAGGCGAGTGAATCACGACACCACAATCGCCGATTTCCCGATAGGGAAATCCCCGACGCAAGAAAGGGTTGACCCGTTGACCATTGAGGTTCAGGGTTTTGATTTGCACGAGAATTGTGTCAACAGGATTCGCGACATCGCGAAGTCCGATCTTCCGATATGAGAAAGGGAGATCGCCGAGGAGTATCCTGTGGGTAACGAAGACTCCCGAGAGGAGTTGAAGAGCATTGACTCTTCGGGCCTGTAGAGAAAGAAGAAGGTCCTGGTGAGAGCAGGGTCCGACTGTGAGGGTTGCGACTCTTGCGTCATTTAGTTGCATGTGAGTTCACTGATTTGAATTAATTAGTCATTAATTCACTAAACTCTCACTAGTGTAAGTTCAGTTACAACTAGTACAACTGGGCTTAACTCACTTAACTAAGTTAAACTACTTTACGACTCTCATAACTACACTTATAACTCTTTTACAACTTCAAGTCACCTCCATGTCTTACCAGTGAACCTTTGAACTCGAATTTCCCATAGTTAAATAATTTGGCATTTCAGTTAATTATTTCAAGCAATTATGAGATAATAGATTAATATTTATTGTCCAATTTATTTAAGGGAAAAATAAATTAGACACATGTTTCTTGTTGACTTTTCAACACTCCCTCTCAACAAGAAAGGGATTATCCTTTACCCCAATTCCGTCTCTATGGTATTCGAATTTTCTCCTGGTGAGTGCCTTCATAAAAATGTCTGCATCCTGATCTTCTGTAGGAATGTATTGAAGCAACATGATATTCCATTGTGCACAATCTCTGAGATGATGATACCATATATCTATATGATTAGATCTATCATGAAACACAAGATTAATCGAGATTTTAATGCAACTCTGATTATCACAATGAATCATTATCAGATCTAGATGAGAACCAAACAAACCAACCAAGATATTTCTTATCCAGATGGCCTCACATGTAGCTTGACTTGCTGCCATGTATTCCGCTTCCGCTGAAATAAGTGCCACGAGTCTTTGTTTTCTGTTGTACCAAGAAAAATATGTAGATCGGATACTAAAGATCCCCCCTGATGTTCTTTTTCTATCCATTGGGTTTTCCACCCAATCTTCATCTGTGAGTCCATGCAAATTCACCTCATCTGTATGTCTGTACCATAATCCATACCCAGATGTTCCCTTCAGATATCTCAGGACATGCTTACTTGCCTTCCAAAAGATTTTGGTAGGCTTAACCATCGCTTGACTTAGCCGGTTAACCGCATAGCAATTGTTCGATCTTGTATTCACTAAATACATTAGAGAACCCACTAACTATCAATAGAGAGTAGCATCCCCTACCTCTCCAGAAGTAGCATCCTCTTTCCTTCAGTTTCCTGGAAAAGGAGTATCCATGGGTTTGCAGCCCTCCATGTGAAACTTGCCCAATATCTCCCTTGCATACTTTCCTTGAGACACAAATAGTTCACCATCTCGCAGCCATATTTCCAATCCAAGGAAATAATGAAGAAGGCCCAAATACTTCATCTCAAACTCCTTTGCAAGGTCATCCTTGCATGAGTGTATCAACTGCTCATCACCAGTCAGTATGAAATCATCAACATAAAAAAAAATGATTAAAAGCTTACCCTCCACCACTGATTTGTTGACTGGTCATGGGACAATTTATCATGCACTATTTTTGACAATGGAGTCATACTCCTCCACCATTACATCTGTTAGGTGATTTATAAGTACTAAAAAAGACACTAAACTACCCTCAATTAAATAGTCAACCTGGGGTAAGTAAACTTAGAGTTGTAGAAAAATATATGCCAAAGGTAAAAGGTTGGTAGGAGTATAGTCTAACAAAGGAAAGTAGCTATCTAAGGCTAATCTACTCAAGCAAACCTATCTAATGAGAAAACCCTACTAAGAAAAATGAAACTAGGTAACCTAAGTACTTTTGGGCCAAGGATCGATGGATGGTTCCTAAGAAAGCAAGTAAAACCCTATGTAAAGAAAACTAGTTCAACAATAAGCAAAAGCAAACAATTAAGCATAATAAGCAAATAACAAAAGCAAACTTCTTTAACTTTCCAACCTACATCCAATGAGAAACTACCCTATGAAAGAAAATAAATAAGCAAGTAAGCAAAAGCACCTATCTAACCTATTAAAGCAAATAGACAAGTAAGCAAAGACACCTAACTAGCCTACTAAAGCAAAATACAAGTAAGCAAAGGTAACTAACTAACCTACGAAAGAAAAAGACAAATAAGCAAAGGAAACTAACTATTGCAAGTGAACTAAATGCCTAATGCAAAACTATTTCTAACTCATGAAAGGAAATCTAAATGCTCAATGCAATGCATGAAAGGAAATCTATTCTATTGAAAGCAATAAAGGAAACTATCTCTTCTATGAAAACAAGAAATTGTTTTCTAATCTATGAAATTCAAATGCATTCTATACTAATATAAGCAAAATTACGCTATACTAAATTCAGTCATTAACTACAACTTGAAATTGCAATCTAAATCTAAGAAAGAAATTGCATAACATAAACTAAACTAGCTCTATCTTAATAATTCAAATTGCAAAAAGGAAAAATACTCATAACCAGAATTTAAAGACTATTTCAGCATATGACAAGAAAGCAAATAAGCAACTAAATGGAGAATTAAATAAATAAAACTAAATGGCAACTAGATCAGCAAACTAGAATTGAAAACTAAAGACTAATGACTATTTATCCACCAAAACCTCGTTAAAGAAAACATAAACTCAAATTTTTGTTCTATTCTATCTTAAACTCTGTTTTAAACTAGATTCTACAATCATAAATCAAAGCATAATCTAACAGATAAATGGATGTGGGGTTAGTGTATGAGTTTGCAAACTCATTCCTAATTATAAAATCAATGCATATTAACAAAAAACCTCCATGCTAACCTACAAAAGAGAATTAAAACAGTTAAACTACAACAACAAATTAAAAAAATAAAGAGACATCTAAGCTATGAAATGCATAAATAACACATAGAACCATTATGAGACTATTGGTGGGCCCCCCAGCAAGTCGTGGTCACCTCTCAAATGCACACCACAAGCTCAACAAAATGATTTCACCATTAAACCTTGAAAAACACAGTCTTATACAATTCTGGCAATTGAAAAATGAAAAAACAAAAGAAAACGTTTTTATCTCTATCCTCTACTTTGTCTACTGCTCCTTAGCTATTGTATGACCACCACAGTGGTATTTATAAGATTTACAGACCAATTGGTTGACCACAGGAGGTTCGAACCACTTCTAAAATTGGTAAATTTCATTAATGGTGCCCTAACTGCCAAAACTGAGTGAGCCAATAATCGCCTTCTTTGGACAACTAAAATCAAGTTGTCTTGAGCTTAGTAGCTGGAGGGGGTGATCATGAAGAAAATCCATGTGCCCGATTTGTCCATCACTGGACGCCAATTCCATAACTGCCAACTCGCCTTGCGTTTTTGTGCAATACTGGGTGCCGGAACGACTGTTGGATTGAGTGTCGGAATGAGTGTCGGATCAAGTGTCGGAACTAGAAACATGGTGTGTTTTGCCTTGTAATAGCATAAAAACATGAATTAACTCTTGGAAATCATAGAACATGATGAACTACACTTGATTTAATCTTTAAACATGAATTACACGTACCTTATGCCAATCATACCATTTTATCATCAAATTCTCCAAAAAGATCCTTCAAAAAGATCAAAAACACATATATACATATGGAAAAAGTGTATAATAACCATCATGAAAATGATCATATCTCGGGCCCAACATTACCCCCATAGCTAAGATATTGTAGGTCCCACTACAAACAAAAAAGAAATTGCCCTTTATGACTAAACTTGCGAAGGAGGGGGTGGATTAGCTTTAGAAGCTTCTCCCTCTTGCCCCGGGGATTTTTGACTTAGGCTTTTTATGATGTTCCAATTTCATCTAGAGACTATTATTGGTGGCAGTTAATATCATCAACCTAACATTATAGAGAATTCATCTTGGCTTGTAGGACAACACTATCATGGCGTAAATGACAACTCAATGTTTCATGCTCTCTAAGTTTGAACTCGAGGGTTTGGAGTTTTTGGAGGCTACTGATGACATGTGAGGAAGCCTTGCAATGTATATTATACCCTTTATCCTTGAAACCATGCAAAACAACAATTTTACCTCTACAAAATTAGTTCCAAAAGTGACTTCCCATAAGCACAACAATTCTGGCCTGACGAATTTCTGAATAATAGGTATCAAAGTGACACTTGTAACTACAATAAAGTAAGACCTGTGTAAAAATGGAGAGAGTTTTTTTTTTTTGAATATGTTCTTGACAAAAACCTCTCTTGGTTTTCAAAAATTCACTTTCATTTTTTAGGAAACCATGAAAATAAAACATGTATAAAACAGGAAAAACAGAGTATTTTATTTCCTGAAACACTAGGCCTCTAAGAGAATTGAATATATACAAAACCATAATGCATATTTACAAACTGAGAGAGGTTATTGTTTTTCAATATGTCCTTGGTGAAAATCTCTCTTTTGTTTCAAAACATCACTTCCAGTTGTTAGGAAAACACGAAACGAAAATATGACTAAAACAGGAAAAATAGAGTGTTTTATTTTCTGAAAGTACAGGACTCTAAGATGATAGAATATATCGCAAACCATAAATTATATTAAAACACTGAGAGAATTTATTGTATTTTGGTGTGTTATGAACAAAAACCTCTTCCAGGTTTCAAAATTACTTTCCCATTTGTTTAGAATCCTAGCATGAAGTTGGTTACTCAAAACCTGTAGAAGCGCAGCGTGCTCTTAGCATAAATGCAATGTGGTCTTTGATAAGAATTTTGGAGGCCTTCCCAGAGGAATTTTGGGCTGAAAGTGGTATGGGTGTAAATTGTATGATGTTGGCTACACAATGGAACCAAAAATAACTTCAAATGCCTTCTCCAAACCTCTGAAACACGGAATTGAAGTCAAATTGTCCAAATGTATAGAAAACCCTCCTATAGCGACTGTATTTGGGGAATTTCTCTCAAATGATAAAACCTGTGCATAAACTGAAGGAGGTTTTTCTTTATTCATCTATTATTGACAAAAAAATATTTCACTTTTGTCAAATTCATCTTCCTTAATTCAGAAACAAATTTTGAAGTAGAACTTTGACGAAGACAATTATCTGAAAATTTATGACAAGGAATGATGATATGACCACGATGAATATTTATGACCTTGGATGAGTGGAGGGAGTAGTATTGAAACCTAGACACACCAATGACTATTTTACAACCAAGATATGTGAAATTGTATTTGAGAATTTTATTTTGAAAACATAACAATTTGACCTAATAATCCTATCAATGACATGAAAGAGTAAATTTGATCACTGGTGACTGACAGAACTGAAAAATACTAACAAAAGGCTTGGTTTGTACTGGTAGGCATGGTGAACAGGAGAATTGTTATTATCTGTCATTAATATGTAACAATTCAAACAATTGATCCTCTTTTCATAATCTTGGAATATAGATGACAGTAAGTATTTAGCAGTTGTAATCATTTTGTATTTGTCACAAAGAGTAGTTAAGTATAAGTAGTCTTCTATAGAATAACCATAACAATGCACAGGAGCTTATAAAATGCACAATGATGCCAACAGTATATAATTTAGCATACCAATACAAACAACTACTGATATAATATCCTAAGACTTTGTAAAAAGACAATATGACAGAATTTTGACAGAAATCCTACTTCATCTTCTCATTGGTTTGCTATAAAAATGGGCAATGCTTAGCATTTTTAGATCAGGAAAACTCCCCCCAAACTGAATATATGGAACGTCCTCATGCCATGAATTAGCAATAGGCTTCTTGGTCCTTTTGCCCGATGAGGCTGCAGGGGTATCAACAAGTTTATTGGACTTTTGGTTCGGTAAAGGAATAGCTTGAGCATTAGGGTTTGGGTGGAGTAAAAATCCCTAGATCAAGAGTCTTCTTGCTAGTCTTGATTGTAAGATGAGGGTTTTCAAATTGGTAAATGAACTCATCCCATGTTTTCTCCCATTTTTTCAACTCAAAGAAGACAAGTAGTTTGATAAGGTCATGGTGAAATAGGTTGTTGTGGGGATTAGTTACATGTTTCCTCATTTAGGAAGACATATTCTCTAGACTCTTCAGGAAGTAAAAGGGAAAGTTACAATGGATTATTGAATAGAAAGTGAGCTAATAATTGAAATTGATAGGCTTTAAAGATGGAATATCTACCTTCATATGTAATCAATCAGGTGATGACTATGAGAGGGTTGATTTGCTCCTCTTTTATCCACTACTTGGAGTATCCCTTAGCTCCAGAGATGTTCTGAAATTCAGTTTTGAAAACCCTGTTATAGTTTTCTCTTGGCAACTAGTGGTGTTTAAATCAGTGGTCTCCAACTCTTGGGAGATTTGTGGTTGAGGCAATTGATTCCTCAGAGGCCATGAACACAGTGAATGTGATTTGAGGCAGGCTAAGAGTGTTCCATTGTTGTTTATTTTTCCACCATGCTCACTCAATCCACTTGCATAGAACATGTAATGTCAAAACCTACAATGGACAGGCTATAGCAAGCATAAAACATGTATTGTCAAACCTACAATATGCATCATGTAATGGAAGATAAACTGATAAAGAGTGGTATGTTATGTGAGTGTTCAGTATTTTATAGCACACATGAGCTAAGCATTTCAAAAATAACATGACTATCAATGTAATAACCTGTATCATGGTAATAATACAAAAATTCTTGCAAAGACTTATTTCTCTAGGCAATAATCATTTGTCATCCCACGAACCCCTCCCCCACACCTAAGTATTGTGACACCTCACAATCAAAAGTATAGGAAACCAGTCAGTATCCCCCAATAACCGAAGATTTATAGTGTGTCAAGTGTAGAAATAAATTTCACAAATTGTTTTGATGAGAAAGTTAGGAGATGGCCCCGCCTATAGGATAAGAGATCCTATATAGAGATAAGAAGAGGTAGGCAAGAGAGTTTCAAGATAGTCTTAGAGATATTTCCCAATGAAAATTTTATGGAGTTCATTAACCTTATATTAACCACACATACTTCATGTCATCTTTGTCTGCAAGTAATGTCGTACATCAGGACAAGTTAAAATTTATTATTTATGTTCTTGTTAGATTACCATCCTCGCTAGGTAGAATGCCATGCTGCCAGCATGCCTGTTTAGTACTCCGATGGGTTTACCTAGTCATACCATAGGAAGGTACCCACTACCAGCAGACTTGTTTAATATCATGATAGGTTAGCCTCTTAAACCCTCAGAGACTGGCCCTCCAACTTTTTAAAATTTTAGTATAAGATTGCTTTATGCAAGAAGATGGAGGGACAACTCTGAAAACAACTTTTTCTTTCTCTCTTTTTTTTTAATTGGGATGGTATTTATGTTAGAGGATGACTTTCCGTTATATTATTAGTGATTGTTCCGATGTAAGTGGTACTTAAGCAAATGTGGCCTATCTAAAGATATGATATAATCAAGCTATTTAGTGTGTAGTGGATGGTACCATTGAGAAAGAACAGAAATACATCTCTAGGATCAACTCACTTTCATATTTTGTAATTATTTTGATGTTTCCATGACTAATTACTAAGTAGACCTCCTTGTTACTCTTTGATAAAGACACTTGACTCACTTACTTAGGTTTCTTGGAAAAATTGTACGAGAGACATCTAGGCTTGATGGTTACGGTGTCACTTCCTTATATAGTGATGAAGGTTTTCAAGATCAATTGCTTCTTAATATGCCTTAAGAACAAGAATATTAAAATCTTTGCAAAAACATGGCTAACTACAACAAGTCATTATTCATTTGATGCTTAGCAGACAACAAGGTCCAAGTGTAACAATGTTTTTGAAGAAAATCTTTCTTTTCTATTTCCTTGGAATTGTCTACCCTTGGTGATATAAATACCTACAAAGATCTCTAAAAATATTTGAAAAATCCACACTCTAAAATATAATAACCTAAGGAGATCAATAAGACCAAGTCATAGGAACATGTATCTCATAGCTGTTTTATTAAAAGAAAATGTAAAATGAGGTTGCATTAGACTTCTAAGCTAAACTAACAACATGAAGATTTTATTTACTATCCTACCCTACCTAAAAAGAAAGGGAAAATATTTATTCAAGTGTAATAACTCTTCCAATGTAACCATGTGTGGAGCAAGATAAGAAACATACTGATATCCATACATGAAAAATTTACCGCAGTGATTACCTGGATATGAAGAACCAAGCAACCTACTTGTTTTGGCATCAGAAGGTGTTGAAGAAGAGAATAGTATTGTGGCTTGATGACCTCTTGAAACCAAATTTCAATGTAATCTTGATGTTCATCAATAGTAATTTCTATTCTCTCCTTCATCATGCTATGCAGATCCTCTTGTTCTCGATGATTGATTTCTGAAGTACATGAAGGATCTATTGATATGGATGTTGAGAACTCCTCAATCTTAGGTCTTAATTATTGCTCTCTATTAGATGTAGTCCATAATTTTTTAGATTCCTTTGCATTTTGGCAAGAAAAATCATTTTGTAGCTCATAGGACCTCGACTCTTCTAATATTTCCAGAGAGCTAGACAAGTTCTTGGCTGCTGCCAAAATATGTTCTTCTCGAAAAGAAGAAATATCGGTTGCTGCTAGGATTTGAGAAAGTTCCCTCAGGCTAATGGTTTCTTCTGAATTCATCTTGTCATTTGATAAAACTTGGTTCACACAAAGATGATGTCCACAAAGTCAGGATCTCCTGATGGTGGTAAGAAAACAAAGGTTGTATTGTTTGGTTGTGTGAAAGGCTCGAGTGGTCTTGCCTCCTGTCCCACTATTACTGATGCTTCAATTTATTTTTCTATAGTGCTCCTTGTGTTAGTCTCTTCAGAGACTACTTTATCTCTTTGAGTTGAGCTAGCTCCTATTTTTTGGTATCAGTCTGCGGAGTTTATGAGTGGAATGTTCCTTCCCCCAAAGAGATCAGAAGGAACCTTGTTTGAAAGGTATGATTTATATTTAATGTATCTACCTTGTCAGTGTCTAGGCCTATTCATGAAAGAAAGAAAAAACAAAAGAAAAAACTACCATTTGGTTTCTAGGTCTATTCATGAAAGAAAACAAAAACAAAAAGAAAAACTACCATTGGGTTTGGGGGAACCTGCTATAGAAGATGTGCAGGTTCTTACCTCTCATCTTAAAGTTTCCCCGCCACCAAGCTAATGCTAAGGTCTAAGGATGATATATTTCCTAACTACTTCTTACCTTGAGACAACTCCTCAACAACAACACCAAAATGTTAGGTGATTTATATGTACTAAAAAAGACACTAAAATACCCTCAATTAAATTGTCAACCATGGGTAAGTAAACTTGGAGTTGTAGAAAAATATATGCCAAAGGTAAAAGGTTGGTAGGAGTATAGTCTAACTAAGGAAAGCAACTATCTAAGGATAATGTACTCAAGCAAACCCTACTAAGAAAAATGAAACTAGGTAACCCAAGTACTTTTGGGCCAAGGATCGATGGATGGTTCCTAAGAAAGCAAGTAAAACCCTATGTAAAGCAAACTAGTTCAACAATAAGCAAAAGCAAACCAGTAAGCATAATAAGCAAATGAAAAAAGAAAACTTCTTTAACTTGCCAACCTACATCCAATGAGCAACTACCCTATGAAAGAAAATAAATAAGCACGTAAGAAAAAACACCTATCTAACCTATTAAAGAAAATAGACAAGTAAGAAAAGACACCTAACTAACCTACTAAAGCAAAAGACAAGTAAGCAAAGGCAACTAACTAACCTATGAAAGAAAAAGACAAATAAGCAAAGGCAACTAACTACTGCAAGCAAAAATTCTCATTGAACAACTATCTAGCTTAAGAGGCAAGTGAACTAAATGCCTAATGCAAAACTATTTCTAATGCATGAAAGGAAATCTAAATGCTCAATGCAATGCATGAAAGGAAATCTATTATATTGAAAGAAATAAAGGAAACTATCTCTTCTATGAAAACAATAAACTGTTTTCTAATCTATGAAATTCAAAGGCATTCTATACTAATATAAGCAAAATTATGCGATACTAAATTCATTCATTAACTACAACTTTAAATTGCAATCTAAATCTAAGAAATAAATTGCATAACATAAACTAAACTAGCTCTATCTTAATAATTCAAATTGCAAAAAGGAAAAATACTCATAAACAAAATTTAAAGACTATTTCAGCATATGACAAGAAAGCAAATAAGCAACTAAATGACAAAATAAATAAATAAAACTAAATGGCAACTAGATCAGAAAACTAGAATTGAAAACTAAAGACTAATGACTATCCATCCACCGAAACCTCGTTAAAGAAAACATAAACTCAAATTTTTGTTCTATTCTATCTCAAACTTAGTTTTAAACTAGATTCTACAATCATAAATCAAAGCATAATCTAACATATAAATGCATGTGGGGTTAGTGTATGAGTTTGCAAACTTGTTCCTAATTATAAATTCAATGCATATTAACAAAAAGCCTCCATACTAACCTGCAAAAGAGAATTAAAACAATTAAACTACAACAACAAATTAAAGAAATGAAGGAACAGTTCATGTACAGGAAATAAAGAGACATCTAAGCTATGAAATGCATAAATAACACAAAGAACAGTTACCAGACTACTGGTGGGCCCCCTAGAAAGTAGTGGTCACCTCTCAAATGCACACCATTAAAACATGAAAAACCCAGTCTTATACAATTCTGGCAATTGAAAAATGAAAAAACAAAAGAAAACGTTTTTATCTCTATCCTCTACTTTGTCTACTACTCCTTAGCTATTGTATGACCACCACAGTGGTATTTATAAGATTTACAGACCAAGTGGTCGACTATAGGAGGTTCGAACTCCTTCTAAAATTGATAAATTTCATTAATGGTTCCCTAACTGGCGAAACTGAGTGAGCAAATAATCTCCTTCTTTGGACAACTGAAATCGAGTTGTCTTGAGCTTAGTAGCTAGAGGGGGTGATCATGAAGAAAACCCATGTGTCTGATTTGTCCATCACTAGCAGCCAATGCCATAACCACCAACTCGCCTTGCGTTTTTGTGCAATACTGGGTGTCGAAACGAGTGTCAGATTGAATGTCGGATCGAGTGCCGGATCAAGTGCCAGAACTAGAAACATGGTGTGTTTTGCCCTGTAACAGCAAAAAAACATGAATTAACTCTT
Organism: Picea engelmannii; assembly: GCA_009831015.1. Lineage (NCBI taxonomy): Eukaryota > Viridiplantae > Streptophyta > Pinopsida > Pinales > Pinaceae > Picea > Picea engelmannii. Next base: position 331,646 of record ML781544.1, read on the forward strand.
GGAAATCATAGAACATGATGAATTACACTTGATTTAATCATTAAACATGCATTACACATACCTTATGTCGATCATACCATTTTATCATCAAATTCTCCAAAAAGATCCTTCAAAAAGATGAAAAACCCATATATACATATGGCAAAAGTGTATAATAAACGTCATGAAAATGATCATATCTCAGGCCCAACCGCATCAACCCAAGTGGGATCCTGCACTACTTCCTGAAAGGAAGATGGTTCAGTCACAATACATTTGGTCATGAGAGCCATGTATCCAATAAATTGATCAGGAGACTGTCTCTGTTTGAGCTGTGACGTAGGGGATCCTACATTCTGTGCAGCATCTAGTCTCAATCTATCAGCTTCCGTGGTGCACTTTCTGCCATTTTTTATGGATGGATCTGCTTGAGTGGTTTCCTCCACTCCATGAACCTCCTCATGTGGTTGATCCACATATTGAGACTCATCTTTGGGAACCATTATTTCCTCTTCTGCATGCAAGTCTAGCTCCCTCTCAAGCGACAACTGCATGGCTTTCCCCTCATTGAATTTTATATCCTGTCAAATAACAATCATCTTACTGTTTGACAAATACACATGATAATTATGGGGTTCTTCTGTGTACCCCACAAATATCCCAACTTTAGTAGTCGGTTCCAGCTTCTTCCTAGAATCCTTGGTCACATGCACATAAATAGATGAGCCAAAAATTTTAAAATGAGAAACATCAGGTTTCTTACTAGTGAAAGATTCTTCAGGTGTACTCATGCCAAGTATTCTATGAGGACAACGATTATTCACATAAACTGCAGTATTGCATGCTTCTACCCACAAATGCATTGGTAGGCCCTGATCATGCAACATCGTTCATGCTGCACCCACAATCATTATGTTCTTTCTCTCTGTGACCCCATTTTGTTGTGCGTTATGAGGCGCTATTAGTTTTAAATTCTCTTTGAATTCCTTCTCTACTACAGAAGTATTTGAATTTGTTAGAGATGTATTCTTCACCATTATCGCTCCTTATAGCTTTCACTTGCTTCCCCGACTCTTTCTCCACCAATGCTTTAAACTCACAAAACTTTGAGAATGTTTGATCCTTCTTCTGCATGAATAATATCCAACATTTACGTGAAAATTCATCAACAAAAATAACCTAATACCTATGTTTTTCTATTGAAGCAACCAAGAATGGTCCACACACGTCTGTGTGAATTCTCTCTAGGATCACCGAAGCATGGTTCTCCTTTTCATGAAAGGTGGACTTTGCATACTTCCCCATGGTGCACCCCCTGAACTGATATAACTGAGCAAGTGTTCCCATTGGAAGTCTAGTAGATATTTGTTTCATGATCTTCAAGGCTCCATGATGAAGATGGCCCAATTGCCTATGCCATAATTCACCCTCATCCCGGCTCACCACGTTTTCTTCCTTGCCCATCATGGCACCGTAGCCATCTACCTCCAGCATGTAGATATTCTTAACTTGAATCCCTATATTTTTGACTTGACCCATTGCTTTATGTCACAAGAAATATTTTCCATCACTGAAAACAATGTCATAGCCTTTGTCCTCCAACATTGCGACTGAGACCAAGTTTTTCTTCAGATCTGTAACATGCATAACATTTTTCAATTGAAATGGTTTACCTGACTCCCTCTAAAAGGTAATGGTACCAATACCAGTTGCATTGTGTTGTCCATCGTCACCCATCTCTATATGCATTATGAGATCTTTCTCCTCCAAGTCACTGAAAGAATATTTATCTCCCGTCATGTGGTAGGAAGTGCCACTATCCAAATACCACACCGATCCTGATGCACTTGATGCCATGCATGCGATCAAAGAGAAGTCAAGTTCAAATTGTGAGACAAGAGCCTCATCAGTTGCAACTCTAGCAACTGTCTTGTTCTTCTTCTTCTTCTGTGAACAGTTAGTAGTGATATGCCCATGTTCGTGACAGTGAAAACACTTCACTTTGGACAAATCCAGCTTCTTGACTTTAGACTCAGATTTTGAATTAAATTTCTTCCATTTCCCTCTCCTTGCCTTTGCAGTCAAAGAACAATCCTCTTCATCATCACTCTTTGATGAATATCCACCTCTGGTGTTCTACCTGAACTCCTCCTACACTAGATACAACCATAGTCGTTCCCAATCTGGAATTTTTTCCCTTCCATCAACAAAGTCTTGATAACTGTGCCAACTCTTGGGAAGTCCTAGGAGTGCCAAGCTCACCAAATCATCATCAATGACTGTTATTCCCACACTTCCAAGCTCATCCTGACATTGGACAAACTTCGTGATATATTTTGGAATGGAGTCGATCTTCTCCATATTGATCTTCCTGAGTTTATCTTTGAGTGTCAATTTCCTATGGTCGTTGTTGTTTTGGAACAGATCCATCAAAACCTTCCACATTGCATGTGGTGTGGCTTTCCCATGGAGACTTGAGACAATGTGGTCTCGTACTCCCTCCAACAAAATCCTCCTTGCCTTTGCCACTTTCTTTTTTCATGCATTAAGATTTGCAGTGTCTATCGCATCTATATTAGGAACATCTTTGTCAATGTATTCCTTCAATCCATTGTCTTCAAGTACTACTTCCATACTGTCCTTCCAAGCAATGTAGTTCAAGCTATCCTCAAGTGCATACTCCAACCTCAAGCCATTGAAAGAAATTTCAATCTTGAATCAACTGTAGCACCAAGAAATTCCTTCTGCAAATTTGAATTTTATCCAACCACAAACTCAACTACTGCAATCCTTCCTTCCCTGGGATGTTCAAACTTGACCAATTACTAGTTTTCAGTACTAAGGTTCGCACCCTCCCAGAGACGGGACCTGCGAAAATACTACAATTTTCACACCTCACTTCCATGGCTCCGTGGCTCTGATACCATGTAGAAATTTCAATACAATTAATGTATTTCCTGCGATTCTCCTAATCTAACAATTATATGCCACTGTTAAATACATAATCACTTCTACTAATATTCTTGTGGAAATTTAAACCACGATCGCAAAGTGAAATATCAAGAACACATAACACATATGTTTTTCCAGGAAAGCGTAAAGCTAAAAACCCCACTATCGTATATTATGTATATCATGGATCATGAAACAATCTCATACAAAACTCTAATCCAAGAGCACCCAGTACAATACAATCGTCTCACACTGTCATACAAAAAATTCAGCAAATACATGTGCCAATTCTCTGTGTTCAGACAACCTGCCTCCTCTACACAATCCATGCAAATAGAATTCTCACAATGAATTTGAATTTCCTAATTTTCACATGCTCATGAGCATATCCACTACATGTGTGATTGCATGAGTGCGCTTCACTCAAATCACAACTGATAGCCAAACTATCCCTTTCACCTGTTATCTCAACTAGGTCTCCACTAGATCTGACATGCATGTGGTTAACCGTGGTGAATCTTCAGTTGCATGTGAGTTCACTGATTTGAATTAATTAATAATTAATTCACTGAACTCTTACTAGTGTAAGTTCAGTTACAACTAGTAAAACTGGGCTTAACTCACTTAACTGAGTTAAACTACTTTACAACTCTCATAACTACACTTATAACTCTATTACAACTTCAAGTCACCTCCATGTCTTACCAGTCAACCTTTGAACTCAAATTTCCCATAGTTAACTGATTTGCCATTTCAGTTAATTATTTCAAGCAATTATGAGATAATAGATTAATATTTATTGTCCAATTTATTTAAGGGAAAAATAAATTAGACACATGTTTCTTGTTGAATTTTCAACAATCCCAACTGAGTAGACTCCCCTTTGTGAACTATGCGAATGCTTCTATTATTCCTACAGGGGCTTCCTCTTTGTAGCATTTTCTAAAAAGTTTACATTCCATCAATTTTTTTGTAAACTTAGTTGTTGGTTAATTTATCTGTCTAATATCCATTCCCCTGGATCCTCTATCAGTCCCATATTTTTTCATCATCTCATCTTCCAAATCTTTTTCTTTAGTTTTTTCATCCATGTATTTCTCTGGTTTTTCTCCATCTGTTAGTAATCCTGTAATTTCTACAATTAAGTCCATATCTATGGATACAGGCCTATGCATCCATAAGATGCTTCCATGTACCAGTTCCAGTAATTGTTTGACACATGCATTTACACATTTTCCTATCCCAAAGTGGGGAATTTATAAAAGGTTCATGATTCATGTCTTATATAGTCATGCAATCCATTGTTTTGGCTCCAAAATGGGATCTCCCAATGGAACCTCTCCTTTACTTTCCATGTAAATTTGTTTCGTGAACTCAAGAAACTTCCCTATGTTTTCCACATCATGATCAACACACTTCAGTTTGTTGACAAACCCATTATGTCACCAACTACTTTGACTTCTTTAGGTATCTGCAACAGTGATAGTGTTAGTTCATTATTCTTGTTGGGTGTTCTTAGCTTGACATATTTTTCCCTAGTCTTATTCTTTCCTCTTGATGTCCCTGCCATTTCCACCTGTTTCTCTTCCTCGTGTTACTTTGTGTATGATTTTTGTTGGTCTGCGATATATTCAACCTATACTTATTCATCTGAATGTTGCATTGGCTTTGTTGAATGGTGTTGCACTTCATCAGAATCTGTTCGTTCATCATATTCCTCATTACGTTGTACTTGTGGTTTTTTTGTGCCTAATCCAATTTTTTGTATGGGGTTTTTCTCTGTGATATGGTTTTGTGTTTTTCCCTGCGGGTTGATATCCATTTCCTCTGTCATGAAGATTTGTTGTTCCTACTCCTATACAATCATCATACTAACCAATGCGATTATCGAGGAATGAATGGTGTCCATGTCCACCACTCCTTTAGGATGAATTGATTTTTCCCCATCATTTTCTATGTCCTATGGAGACCTCATGAAACTTCATGTTTTACCTGCGATTCGGTTGGGAGCTCCAATATTCGGTGGTAGCATTTTTATAAATCTGGATGGGTTCCTCTTAATCGTAACTAGATACCTAGCAATAACCTACTCGTAATAGGTTTTGTTCCTTATCTCTTGTTTTCAAAAAGTCACAATGAGTCTTCTTGTTCACATTTTCTTCTTTATAGGTCGTGCCATAAATTCTCTATTGCACCACACTTTTTTTATCACTACTTTTTCTTTTTCTGGAAACTTCCTGCATCGACACACTTCTTTTTTTTCCGAGTAACATTTCTCTAGTGCACAATGTATTTCTTTTCTTTCATACCAATTTCTATTTCTTATGCGTTGTATTCACTATATGCATGTTTAACACTTATCCATCTACTGCTTTTTTCTGTATTTTTCTTATTTTCCCAATATTTTCTTTCTTTTTGAGCTTCCACTATATACAACTATGTACAATTATAATTCTTTTTGATGAAACTACGAAGGGTTACTAGTTTGAGTGTCCCTATATAGCTTCAATCGACTTCCATTAACCAATCCTTGAATCCCTTTTCTTGCTAGATCTTGTAGTTGTACAACACCTCCATCTGTAACATATTTTATCTCATATGGACCTAGCCAATGCATCCTGAATTTCCCTGGTTGTTGTAAGTAGTTTTTGTCATAGAGAAGAACCAGATATCCTTCCTTCAATTTTTTTATTCTTAATGTGATTATCATGCCAATATTTTTATTTTTCTTTTTGTACTTCCTGATGGAAACCATCCATAAGCCTTTCCTCTTCTAGTTTGATACGTTGAGGAAATATTTATGGAGTTGTGCCTCTTTCTGGCATGTCTGTAATGGATTCAATGTGAAAAATAGGTATACAATATTCCAAAGGGACTACTTCTTCCTGACCATACACCAATATGAAAGGTGTCTTCCCTGTGATTTTCTTTCATGTGGTTCTATAGGCCCATAATATTGTTGGTATCTTCAAATCCCAATCATCCTTGTTTACATTGGAGATTTTAGTTAGGGAATTCTCCAATATCTTATTAAATGATTCCAATGTTCCATTGGCATGAGGATGGTATGGAGTGATCTTTTGATGGTGTGTTTCAAATTCTTCAGTCATTGCCTAAATGGTATTGTTGATAAAATGAGTTCCTTGATCACTCATCAAAATTCTAGGGCACCCAAATCTTGTAAATACTTTTTCAAACATGAAGTGTGCTGCAATATTTTACTGTTGTTGCTTCAACCCATATGTTTAAACATTTTTTTGATGTAATGATGTATCTTGCTTCTAATCTTCTAGATGGTGTTTTGATTGGTCCTACAAAGTCTATTTCTAATTTTTCAAACACTTTAAGAGTTACCTAAGGTTTTAAGTGAATCTCATCCCTCATAGATGGATTTCCTACCCCTTAATAGACATCACAAGTTTAGAAATACTTCTTTGCATCTTTAGAAATCATTGTCCACCATATTCCTGTGCGTAATATCCTCTGCGCAATGGATTTTCCTACATAATGTCCTCCAAATATTCCTCCATGTTCTTCTGCTAAGATGATAGGACATTCATGTTTCATGATATATCCTTAGAATGTTATTTTCACCTATTTTATACAAGTTTCATGCAATGAGTTTCTAATCTACAACTCTAACTACCAAATTCTTCTTTTGCACAGTGTTGTATTCCTTTGGGGAAAATCTTGTACTCAAAAAATCAATGATTTCAAAAAAGTATTCATCATCAATATGCACTGAAAAGAGTTGTGCGTCAGGGAAATTTTCCTCCAATCTACTTGGTTCCTTTCCATTAGTTATCCTAGACAAATTATCTAGCCATGCATTCAATCTTCCAAGTTTCACAATTACTTCATAATCAAACTCTTGAAGTAATAACCACCATCTACATATTCTCCCTCTAACACTGGATTGTTGACCAAGTATTTTAGAGCAAGTGATCTGTGAACATCTTAAAATGTTGGCCTAATACATAATGTTTTAAATTTTGTAGTGCATATACCATATCCAAACCTTCTCCCTCTGTTGTATTATAATTTTGTTCTGACTCTGACAATTTCCTACTTGCGAATGTTATTGGATGATCTATGTCATGTTCTCCTGGTTTTGTTAATACTTCTCCAAATGTTATTGAATATGCATCCACATGAACATGGAAATGTTTTGACCAATATGGAAACACCATAATTGGTGTTTTCACCATTTTCTCTTTTAATATATCCAAACTTTGTTAGCACACATCGTTCCATTTAAAGTTAATATCCTTCTTCAGTAATTTCTCCATGGGAAAAGTAATATGTGTGTATCTCTTTATGAACTTTATATGTTAGAATGTATGACCTAGTGTAGCTCTTAATTGGAACATTGCCTTAGGTGGTGGTAAATTAGCAATGACAACAATCTTTGGAGGGTCAACCAATAGGCCATGTTTAAAAACCACATTCCCTAGAAAAATTCCAAATGGTGCACTAAATATGCATTTCTTGATATTCAAAGAGATCTGACATTGTCTAAACATGTCTAGCATTAATATTAAAACTTCAACATCATATTTCAATAGGCTAAATATTGTCCAATCATCCAAATAAGCCTCTAAAACATTATGTATAAAATATTTAAATGTAGCTACCACTACTATTCAAAAAAATAGAAGGGGATTTATTCAATCCAAAAGGAATTGTTGTGTATTGATATGACCTCCATTTCGTGGAAAATGTAGTCTTATGACGATCCTTTAGTGCTATTTTGATCTGGTGGTACCCTTAAAATACACCAATAAAGAAGTGTTCGTCTTTCCCTCCTACGTTTTCCAATACCCCATCTATAAATGGAGGAAGGAAGGGATAAGGAAGACATGAATCATTCAACTTCCTCAAGTCTACACAAATATTTCTTCCCCATTGGTTCTTCTCTTGAACTACCATAGGACTAATCCACTCAAATTCTTCAATAGGTTCTATTTTACCAGCCTCTAACATTTTATCAATCTATCCCTTAACTTTTTGTTTATATACTCGATTCATCCTATATGGTATCTGCGTTATTGGTATTGAATATGGTCATAAATGAATCTTAATTTCTCCAATTTCTCATCCTACCCCTTTCATCTATGAGAACGTTGCTAGAAATAAATTACTATACTCACGCAGTAGTTCTGTTATTCTTTCCATTGTCTGGTTATCCCAATAGTCACCAATACTTGCAATATTTGGATTCTCTTATGTTCCAATATTTACCTTCTTTATCTTCATAGGTGCAACAAATTCTTCT
>ML781544.1:368893-381785 GCA_009831015.1 Picea engelmannii
TATGATCTTATTTTGATTTCTGGCTTCTAGCTAGTGAGCCCAATATTGGGGGTTTTGAGGGTTTTGACATAACAAACCCTAGAGGACGATTCAGTGGTGAAATATTCCACCTATCTTGTCCCAAGATTGGTCTCGGAGATGAAATACTCTCCCACACCATTCTAGTTCTAGATATACTTAGTTGCAGGAGGATTCTACATCGGTTGCTTGTGCAGATAGACAGAGGGTGCACCAGTTGGGGGTTTCCAGCAAGGGGGGCGCACCATTCATTGAGGATGGATTTGTCCTAGCTGAGGAGAAGGGATTTCGGGAATTCCAGGTATTGGGTTTCCTTTGCAGGTGTCTTGGCATCATTCTTGGTGGTTTTCTGGAGTCTTTCAGTAGAGGATCGATTTGTATTGAGAGTGGGACGTTTTCCCAAGGGGAGAGAGCACCATTACTTGGAGGGTAGCTAGATATAAGAATCTAGCAGGTATTTGAGGATTTGAGCACTTGGGTTCTTATTGCAGTGTCCTGATCTATCATTGTGGAGAGTTTCAGATCGTTTGGAGGCCTCCTTCAGCAGGGCCGAATTATCTAGGGTTTCAGTCATCTAGTGGGGCACACCATTCAGTGGGGGATTTCAGATCTACAGAGATTGAGAGGGATCTTGGAGATTCGAGCACTTGGGTTGTTCTTACCATCACCCAATATACTATTTGGCATCTTTCTGGAGGTGATTGGACATCTTTGGCACCAGGGCCGAATTGTTGAGGAGCTTCAATTATCTAGCAGAGCGTGGCATCTTCTAGCAGTGAGGGGTTTGCCACTTGGCATTGGTATTCATCTCTTATCCAGCCTTTGGAGGCTTATTTTGTATTGTCGGGATCATTTTGTAGCAGCTCATACTTGTTATCCATTGTCTATCATATTGGCCATCTGTTGAGCATTCCAGATCGGCATCTCCATTGTAGCAGGTTCTTCTATTTTATGAATACAGAAGATTTGAGATGTTTTGGCTTGTCTATCTTATTGCATATGGTTGAGGTATGTTCCATGGTTATATATTTCTATTATTTTCTGCATACACACATATAAACACATCTAAAAAGTAGATCAGAAAAGTGTTTGACGAAATACCTCACTCAGAAAAAGTTTTAAAAAGACACCAAAACAGTGATGATCCTTGCATAATGGCTTGGGATCATTACACTGGTATCATAGCTTAGATTCCTGCCAACCATTGGGGATTAGTAGAGTTACAATAAGATGGATATTCTTATCAGGATTGAGGAGTGTGAAAGGGAATATAAATCCATCAATAATTTCAAAGGGCTCATAACATTCCAATGGTTCCTATCCTATAAAAATCGTAGTTGGAGCAAAAAGAAGATTTCAGGTGGGATCAAGGAAATCGAGGAAATTATAACAAACTTTGGGTGGAATACCATGCCCACTAGGAGGGAAAAATAGAGAAACCCCATACCCAGTAGGAGCATGCAACGTTTCTACAGTTGCAAGGTGCCTTGGGAACCTGATCATATGTGTAGGGGTAAGGGTAAGAAGCATATTGTTGAGGTACGAGAGGATAGTGATGATGAGGCATGTGAGGATGGATCAATTGAGGCTTATCTAGGGAATTCTGATGATGATAGTGACTCTTTCATAGAGGCTAGTGATAGTGACTCTACCTTAGAGGATAGTGATGATGACTCTTGCACAGAGGCTAGTGGTGCTTGCATGCTTGCGGAGGAGGATGGCCCTTGTGTAGTGGATAGGCAGCTAGATGGATAGGACGATAGCACCAGTGTCTCAGCAGACATATTACATACCATTTATGACCTTACGCCTCAACAGTGTGGTGACACTAGTGAGGAGTCAAACGTGTTAGCACCTAGAGATGATGAGCTTCCTATGGGGGTTGTGGCACATCTGTCACCTGTTCAGACACCCATGACAACCACGTCACATGAGGAGATCAGTGGCACGATAGGTATGATGTATGAGCTTAGTGTGAGGGATGCACACCATGGACAAGTAGACCCACAGGTCCAGGAGGAGGTACATGATGTACAGGGAGTTGACCTCACACATATAGATCAGTAAGAGGAGATGGAGTCACAGCTATTGGAGACTCCATTGGTTGAGAAGGTTGCAGAGGCTGATAGATTGATGGAGAACTTACTTCCAGGATCGATCTGCATTGATGAGGATGCACTATTTAGTAGTCAGGATGACCATAGCATTTGTTTGGACACAACTATATGGGATCCAGACGTAGAGGATAGTAGCAGGTTGAGTGCACAGGAGGATACAACTGCTCATACAGGATACAGTGTGAGTCAGGGGGAAATGGCATCTAGTGATGGGATGCAGTGGCATACAGGAGTACCCAGAAGAACAAGAGATGGTGGACAGTTTAGCACGACATCTTATGCAAAGGGTGTTTTTGGGGATTCTAGAGTTGACACTAGCAGGACTGACACTAGCATTGAGGGGTCTGAGATGGCACCTCAGCATGACCATGATCAAGAGTCACACCACGTAGCAGCACAATTGAGATTTAGTGAGGCTATGATCATGGAATCCACTAGACGTATTGATGACATGCATGCAGTGATGGAATATTATCATTGGAGAGCATCAGTGGCACAGGGTAGCTCAGATGGAGGATTTTCTATGGATGATTTTCACACTCTCCGGAAGAGAGTATCTGTGATGAGGACTGACTACCAGCAGTTGTTGAAAGACAAGGATTATCTACTGAGGGTTGGTGAGATCTATCAGGAGGCTTTGAGGGAGCAAGATTTGGAGATGGTTCGACTCACTCAGGAGTTGGAGAGCACTCAAGGATTCTTGAGAGGCACACAGAAAACCCTTCAAGAATCAAAGTCTAGATCAGTTAAGTCTCTTGAGGAGGTTTTTCATAGATCCACTTCATCGGTCTTAGTAGACACTCATATATATCATTCATTCATGATGCTAGGAGATGTTGATGATCTAGTATAGGAGCACCAGATGATGGATGACACTTCCATTCATGTTTTGAGAGAAGTTGACCTCCATGTAGAGGTTGATCCAGCAGTATGCCCAGGATCTGTGATGCAGCATGAGTCTGTAGGAGACGACATGGGTAGGCCGGAGCATACAGTGAGGAGTGCTATCCCAAAGAGACATGTTGAGTTGTATGATGAGATTCAGAGGGGTATAGTGCCTTGCAGGGAGGAGATGCACTTAGGGGAGTATGTGGATGTCACTCATTCATAGCAACACATAGTTGTGGGGGATCACCTTCACCGTTTCAACAGTTGCATGGGTGATGTGAGATGGAGATTGGTTTACCAACAGTTGGAGGAGTTACTTCTGGTTGTGCCTGATGATTTGAGTTTAGTGATGACCACAGGATAGCATCTATCATGGATACCGATGGACGATTTTCTGATCGAGTCCTTTGGATTGACCGGGGCAGGTGGTATTTTTCAGCTCTATAGTCAGCCACAGATATATCTGTTATCCTTTTCTGACACATTTATCATTGACAGCAGCATGAGGAGGATAGCATATGAGCACAGAGGGCTTCTGACAGTGATCAGTCTCACACAGGAGCAGTTAGAGGAGATTGGATGTGATAAAATTCCAAATTTTCCATGGGACCTGGGAGTCCGGTTTGTTAGCATGATGTTCATGTTGACCCAGGTTGTACCAGAGAGCCACACACTCCACCTTGGGTTGGTTTGGAGTGGGTGTTTGCACCCAATTCGTCACTAGGTGAGAAAATTAAGAGTGCTTACATGCCCAGTTGGGCTCTGCTAGGCATGACAACTGTAAGGTAAAAGGTTAGAGAAAGAAGCGATAAAACAATAAGAAAAAACAAATTAAAACTAACTAAAACTATGAGCATATGGAAAAATGAAAAACAAATGTAAATGGACCAATATCACCAATATATAAGCTGATCTGATTGATGAAATCCAAAGACACAAAGGAGAAAGGGGACTTGGGTCCCTTCTTCCTCCAATGGAAGGCTCTTGAGGCCCTCATTGATTGCTCTCCTTACAATGAAAAGATGAAAATGTGGTTGAAGGAACTCCAAGCTTATTCACTCAAGTGAGGGATGAATAGCTCTATGAAATGCAGCTTGTAATGTTTACTGCCAAAGAATGGGTCCTTAGCAATCTCAGCAGCATAACAGTATGAAGAATTCCTTGAGAAAATGGTGGTCATTCATGGATTTTTATAGCCAAGCATTGGATCATTATGTAGCCTCTTTTGAATGTGAAAAGGGGCTCTTTAGGGCACAATTAGGTCTTTGACCAGCCCACCATGAGGATTGAGCTCGGATTTGGTGTCAAATCGACTTGGGAGCTGATCCATTAGTGGTTGGGAGGCCGACCAATTTCAATAAATGCGCCATTTAGCAGGCGCGCGGGTTTTTCACCCAACAACCGCGCCTTTTTCACCTATGCGTGCTTTGTACGTTTCTGTTACGTGCGTGCGCACGCGCACCTAGATGATGTAAAGCACGTTTCAAATTTTTGGTCATTTTTATAGTTTTTGACCCTTTTGCAATGTTGTGGAATTAATCATGTGCCATGAATGACTCCAGTCCTGTTTTGACGATGTGGAGTTCTTGTTGCCGTGTGCGAACGAAATTTCAGTGATAACAGATGCCCCCTGATGGATGAGGTTAGGAGAAAAATGTATAGCCAAAATCCATCAATGTTTCTTTTACTGAGAATGGTGTTGTAAGGGAGAGCAAGAATGGGACCGTGTAGAGCAATCCTTTGGAGAAGAAAGGAACCTGTGGAGTCCGACCTTCTACAAGGTGTGTAATAATGTACAACTGTGTACAAACGAGGCGGGCATGCCCCATGCTCGTATGATGTAACTATGAACAAAGATACCGGGAATGTTGGTGTAGACAACTGCAGCGCCCTCGGGGACGGAATGATAAAGGCGGAAGACAATTCTGAAAAGGAACATACTCTGAACCATAGGTAATGGTCGCAGAAATAAACAGCGATGGTGATGTGGGTATTGGTGGCTCGACCAAGTTTAGAGGTCTTTGGCAAGTGATAATAAAAAACTGCAATAGTCGCAAAGTAAGACCCACCGCAACATGAGAAAGTGTTGGTGTCGAATTTTATGGGGGTCAATGACATCAGGGGGCAATGGTGTTTCCCCCTGTGTCGTCTGAGATCTCTCATGAAATGGGAAATGAGAATCAAGATACTATCGCCCTTCTGGAAAATTGTGCTGATGTCGACAAAAGGGGGACGCGACTCCCAGAAACAAAGGACTTCATGGGATCTACTGTGGTGTGGGAGTGGCAGAGGTACATGGATGAAGTCAAGAAGGGGGAAGACTCAAGACTTCCCTTGGCTAGAGAATGTATGAGACAAACAGTGGCCGCAACCATGTGACAAGGTCGAGGGTCAGGGGGATGCCAAGACCGAAGATAAGTTGTGCCAGAGGCGGGACAAGGTGAACAAAGTCAGAGGATAAATGGTAAGTGACCTGGGTAGTACTCTGATGATATAGACGATGTCGGTGAGGGTGAATGAGAAGGAATGCTCCAACCAAGGGTGACATGGGTTGCGTGTGGCCAAAAAAGGACAGTAGGTCGCCAACAATAACGACAAAAGTAAAGACTGGGAATGAAAGACGTTTGTACAATAAATAATGAATAAATGTGGGAAAGATGTACAAAATACAGAAACGGGTGCCCCAGTGTGAAATGAGTGCCCCAGGGAGGGCATAAATTTCTGGGAAAACTGATGAAGGGTGGGGGGCCCCATTGGCGAGTTTCTATATGAGGTAGGTGAAATGGAGATAGGTTCGCAGACGGGCAAACTGATGGTGGAGGAAATGGTGGGTTCGTGATCCTACGGAGGTGCAGGTGAAAAAACGTAACCATGAATCGATGATTTGGGAGTCCGTATGGGAAGCTAGCAAAAATGAGGAGAAGAAGTATGTGGTTGATCTGCAACATGATGAAAGACTACCGGGACTCCCATCCCTAAAGGGTGATGAAGAACAGCATGAGTGTCAAAAGTGCCAACAGGTTCTATGAAGGGGACAACTCATGTAGGTGAGAATGCTATCGGGTGACAGTACCCCAAAAATGCAAATGGAGGTGTGAGTACTGCAGAGCCGGAAATGGGTATCCTAAAGGCCAAAATTAGGGGGTGTGACTGGGAATGTAAATGCAATACAGTGGGAGAGACTACATGCCAGTGCTGAGTATATACCTGAAGGAGTGATGTGGAGAGATGTTGATCAAGTACCTGCACATAGAACAACCAAATACCCCAAAGTGAACCATATCTGAAGAAAATAAAAAATATGAACATGTATGAGATAAATGTGACAATGCGCCTGCGTACCTGGCCATGATATGAAAAAAAGGTGCCCCGGGGGCTTAGGATGAAAAGTGGCCCGGGGACAGTCACGATGTAGGTGGCGGGACGCTGATCCCGTGGCTGAAGATGGTTCGAAAAATGGATGCCGTGGGCTCCCGAAATGGTGAGTGGAAGTTTGGCAAAAGGCCTATATATAGCTGTAGGGCCCACATTGCCACCTCAGTTGTACCTACTGCTTCAGTGAGTTTCCGAGCAGATTCAGAGGAGATTACGTGATTCCGAGAGCACGAGGTATCCGATTCACGGCGTGCGAGTTTCAGGTTAGTGGCCTGAACAACCTGCATAGTTATAGGTTTCCAATTTTTGGGTAGGGTAGGTACGGGGGGTCGTACGGGAGTTTTTAGGGGGTTTTGGGTAGAGGACGGGCCCACATGCATGGGCGACTCGGTGGAAGGCGCGCATGAGTGCGCTCCCATACCCGGAAAAAGCGTGCATGTGTGCGCGTGAGAAATAATTTAAGGCGCGCCCTAGGGGCGCGCCTATGGGGTAGACAGGCGCGCATGAGTGCGCACCTATAGGGTGAACAGGCGCGCTCACGAGCGCGCCTGTGGATCTGATAGGCGTGCCCTAAAGCGTGTCTGCATTGTGAACAGGTGCGCTCATGAGCGCGCCTATGGGAAAAACAGGCGCGCCCATATGCGCGCCTATGTATTGAATAGGTGCGCATGGGTGCGCGCCTGTGGGTGGAAAAACCGCGCCTTTGAGGCAAGGTTTCAGGGTGAAGAATTTAGCTTTTTTGATATATTGGATGATTGCCTAAGCTAATATAGGACTTTGGGTTGTGTGAAGGTGGTGAGTAGGGATCATGGATGTACGGTGGCGTGAGCGAGACTGGTCACAGCTACGAGAGGCTGTGACCAATGCACCGTCAGCAGTTCGAGCGACGGGTCGAACAGCTTTAGCAACCAGTGGGTTGCTAAAGTTTTTTGATTTCTCTTTGATAAGGTTGCAGGCGTATTTGCTCTAGTTTCTGATCGAGATGTGGAGCCCTGACCGACACTGCTTCCTCGTGCGAGGAGAGGAGATCACCTTCACTTCGGTGGAGGACATCTACTTTTTGACGAGGCTCCCCTTCCGGGGAACACCGTTGCCGAAAGATCCTGTGCTGTCGAGGGACACTCATTTGGAGACAGTCGCCGAGTGATACTTCTCAGGCGAGCATTATATGACTGGGTCGGTAGTGAGCATCAGTGGGATATATGTCCTGTTGCATCGTTGCATAGCAGCGATGATAGTTTGGGTATATGGGTCCCGAGCGCCCCACCGGATTAGTGGTGGGGAGATGATTTTGATGGAGAGGGTGGTGGTGGGCCGTGAGAGGTTCGCCTAGGGTCTGACCCTTCATGCACGGATGATCGCGCAGCTAGACCGGTGTCGGTCCACAGGCGCCGGGGAGTTCGCATTTGGATCCATCTTGGTGGCCTTTTTCTTGGAGAGGGTGCCTATGCTGCGCCCGAGGGTGTTACTGGAGGCACCAGGGGTACGAGAGCCACGTTTGAGGTGGTGGTCACAGATTTTGGTTTGCCACGGTGGTGGCGAAGGTGGACACTATTTCATGGCACAGGCAGCGCAGATATGGCGGCAGATGCCGCAGGTTATACTCTGGTTCCCCTATGCTGGAGTAGACTTCCGGGGGGACCCGGAGATGGTATTGCCTCCTGGGGAGGTGTTTGATCATAGAGGTATGTTATGTATTTAGATGTTTTGATTTACGCTATGATTTTGATATACTAGTGCATATGTTTGATGTATAGACCCTGATACCATTTGTTGTTGCTTGTTTGGTGCATGTGTAGATTTGGCACCTCGCGGACGTGAGGTGGAGTTATATAGACCGCCAGTGTAGCGAGAGGGGAGACCTCCGCGTGGAGAGAGGCGTCCACGGGACGAGGCTGCTGGGCGACCCGCAGGGCCCGAGAGACCGGCACAGAGGCACCGCTTGGATGACCCTGGTGCGGGGCCATCACATGCTCCTCCAGCGGCCGCTAGGGGAGATATGGATGATATACGTCGTCATTTTGAGATGGTATTTTGGGACATGCCTGAGGGCATGTGGATCCTTATCCAGGACGAGGAGTTCCTGGAGCAGTGTATCGGGTTACCACCATCATGGCGGTCGATCATGCGACGAGCAGCTGTGCTCACTGCCATGACTAGTGGACGCCTGCCGTCGGAGCAGGGGGGTCCTGTAGGTGCTCCACCACCACCGCCTGGGGCTGGTAGGGGTGGGCCACCACCTCCTCCTGAGGGAGGGGCAGTTGGGGGTGCGATAGAGGCACCCTGATTGTATGTATATTGTACACTATTTTTGATAGGCTGGTGAGCCGATTTTTGTACCATGATGTGGCACGGGCCTATGGGCCGATGTATTTTTTGTGTATGTAAACATTTTGGGTGGCCTGAGAGGCCCACGTATATATATATGAGTATACATGTTTTTTGGACCCAAATGTTGTGTTTACATATGCATTTTTGTGTTGATGTTGATGATGTTGATGCTATCTATATGCTGTGACAGGATGTATGAGATGTTTATGTATGTGTAGCTTGATGTGATATATGCCAATCTAGCACCATGTTAGCTATTTCATCTGTTGTTTGATTCAATTCTCTTGGAATATGTGTAAATGTAATGGAATCAAAATGTCGAGATAATAATCTAACCTGCAGGTATTTTCGAAAGAGGCACGGATCGCATACACAGTACACATTGTTGAGTTGGAGAACGACTAGTTGAGAGTCGAGGAAAACGCTAAGGTGACAAATATGATGATGCTGGGCGTCAGTCAAGAGGCCAATGCCAGCAGTGTATTCGGCTTGGTTATTGGTCACTGGTCCTAAACATATGCCGTTGGAATGTAGCATGTTATGTGAAGGGGTGTAGAGAGCCCAAGCAGCCGAAGCGAGATTTTGCGTCCAACGGCTGGCGCCGTCGGCATAACCAATGTGGTAAGCTGGTGGAGGAGTCATCTGTCAATAGCACAAAGGATAGTTTAGATGGGATAAAAAGATTAAAAATGCTATGAAAAGAAAAAATAACCTAAAGTAGCTTGACTACGTTTAAGCATAGAATTTCTTGAGGTATAACCCATTGACGGGTTCTTTAAGTGTGAGGCCTTCAGGGGAGGCCAAGATGTATGTGCCTTTGGTGAGGCAATGTTGGATGATGTACGGGCCATGCCAAAGTGATTTGAATTTGCCATGGCCAAATGTATCGTGAGTGATATCATAGGCAAGGACAAGGTCGCCTTCGCGAAATGAGCGAAGGTTGACATGGCGATCAAAGGTAGCCTTGGATCGTTTTTTAGCTGCCTCGTTGTTCTGTAATGAGGATCGACGATCTTCATCCAGAGACTCCAAGTTCAGCAAGCGCTGCTCCATGGGAGCAGTGTCAGGTAAAATATCAATGGCGGTGCGAAGGGTTGGAATTTCGCACTCGATGGGAAGAGTTGCCTCGACCCCATGGACTAAGTGAAAGGGCGTAAAACCTGTGGCGGTCTTCACAACCGTTCGATAAGCCCATAGCGTGGAGAATAACATATGATGCCAAT
Source organism: Picea engelmannii (assembly GCA_009831015.1). Taxonomy (NCBI): domain Eukaryota; kingdom Viridiplantae; phylum Streptophyta; class Pinopsida; order Pinales; family Pinaceae; genus Picea; species Picea engelmannii. The sequence continues at coordinate 378,846 of ML781544.1, forward strand.
TGGTTTTATGTTTATTCACCGTGCGCTGTAACATGGTCTTGAGGACTTTGTTCACTGCCTCGACCTGTCCATTTGACTGAGGATAGTATGGTGAGGCAAACTCGTGAGAGAAGCCTAACCGATATGAGAGTTCAACGAATATCTCATTCTCAAAATGTTTCCCATGATCGGAGACTAGTTGGAGTGGTACTCCGAACCAGGATATGACGTGGTTGAAGAAAAAATGCGTTGTTGTGTTAGCGTTGTTGTTGAAGGTAGGAATAGCTTCAGCCCATTTGGTGAAGTAATTGACAACGACAAAAATGTATTTGTGACCATTGCTGGCGGGGGGATTACACGTCATAAAGTCAATGCCCCATTTACAAAAGGGGCCTGCAGTGATGACTGGGTGAAGAAGAGCGGGGGGAGTGCGGGCTTTGTTGGCATGGAGCTGGCATTGCTCACATCGTTTCACGGCATGAATGCAATCATGAAACAGGGAAGGCCAAAAATAACCAGCCCAGATAATCTTCTGAGCCGTGGAGATGCCCGAAATATGCCCCCCACATGCGCCACTATGGCAGTCATTTAAGACTCGGTCGGCCTCATCAATAGTTAGGCAGCGACGAAGAATGGTGTCGACGCCCCGCGGATATAGGATGTCCCCGATGAGGAGATAGCGGGGGGCCTGGTGGTGAATGCGTCGACGATCATCTCGTGATAGGTGATTACCAAACTTTTGAGTTTGTAGGTAGACGAGGAGGTCGCCATACCAAGGATCATCTGAAGCGATGTAAAAGAGATGTTCGTCAGGAAAGTCGGTATTGACAGGGGTACTGGGTGTGTCGGAGGGAAGGGCTGTGACAAGTTCTGCGAGAACGAGGGCCTTCTTACTATTAGGTGTTGAAAATTTGAGGTCGTATTCCTGAAGGATAATGATCCATCGAGTGAATTTTCCGTTAATTTGGCGACGGCTGAGCAAGTATTGCATAGGGTTGGAATCTGCAACGACCTTGGTGGTGCGAAGCAGAATGTAATGGCGTAGCTTCTGTACTACAAGGACAACTGCAAGAGCAAGTTTCTCTTCATGTTTGTACTTCATGGGTGGTCCTGAGAGGTTCTTACTGACGTAGTAAATGATGTGTTCACGATTTTCATCTTTGAGCTGGACGAGGACGCCGGCTACTGATACAGCTGATGATGATACGTAGAGAATGTAGTTGCGATTGTAGTCAGGTGCACTTATTAAAGGTGCATTTGAAAGCGCTGCTTTAAGATCATCAAACGACTGTTGGGCATAGTCATCCCAATGAAAAGGGATGTCGTGACGCAGTAAGCGAAGGAAACCATGTGCGCATATAGCGTAATCAGGAACAAAGCGCCTAAGAAAGTTAGCTTTTCCCTGTAGACTCTGTAGTTGTCGCAAATTCCGAGGAGGTGGAATTTCGGTGATAGCTTGGACTTTGAGGGGGCTACGGTGATACCGCTTTGGGAAACGATAAAACCGAGGAGTCGCCCGGCGGTGACACAAAACACACACTTGAGAGGGTTCAAGCGGATGTTGTATTGACGACATCGTTGAAAGATGATTCGTAAATCATCGATGTGTTGGGTGTGCTTCTTATATCGAGCGGTAAGGTCGTCCAAGTAAGCGAGGATGATAGCAGCTAGATCGTGAAAGATATATGTCATGGCCCGCTGGAAAGTTGCGCCGGTGTTTTTGAGGCCGAAGGGCATGACATGATATGCAAATGTACCTCAGGGGGTAATGAATGTGGTTTTGTATTGATCAGCTGGGTGGATCTGAATTTGGTTATAGCCAGAGAATCCGTCCATAAAGGATAGAGCCTCATGGCCGGTGCAATCATCGATAATTTGATCGATGAAAGGCACAAGGAAGTTGTCCTTGGGACATGCGTTATTAAGGTCGCGAAAGTCAGTGCAAATGCGAATGGTGCCCTGTTTTTTGTCGATGGGTATAGGGTTGGAAACCCATGACGTGTAAGCGATGGGGTAAATGAATCCGGTCGTACGTAATTTGTCAATTTCGGCTTTGATAGTCGCGGCCTTGGATGGGTGTAGCGATCGCTGTTTCTAGAGAACTGGTGTGATCTCGGGCCAGGTGTCGATGTGATGTTCGATGATAGAGGGGTCGAGGCCAGGCATCTCTGTGTATGACCAGGCGAAAATATCCCTAAATTCCTGGAAGAGGGCTGTATATGCAGCAATTTCCTGAGGAGTGCAAGCAGCTCCAATGATGATCTCTTCGACGATGCCCGGTTTAATGGAAATGTTGATTTTGATGGTGGGGGAAATGTTAGCCAGATTACCTTCTTCAAACATGTCGGGTGCAGGAATAGGATTGTTGAACCAATCAATAGGTCCTGATGGGATAAAGTCTTTGGTTTCGACTGCGTAAATGGGATTGTGGCTAGGAGGCATGAGGGCTTCCTGCGGAAGGAAGAGTGCACGATGATGTAGTGCGTCCCAGGGAGAGTCTGGGCATTGTAGCTCTTCTAGTATTTCTTTGTCGCATTGGAAACGATGGGAATATAATGGATCGTGAGGAGTGATCTCAGCTCTAGGGTGATTTCCCCCTGCTGGTGATGCAAGGGGAGAGGTGCGAGCAGATGGAGAGGATTCGCTCGTCATGAACCATATGTTGAAGCACTGAGGGATACCCATGGTGGTTGGATGAATAACCTCCGCAGGGGGATGAGAAGGAGAGTTGGGAGGGTTATGGGGTGAATCCTCAGATATGTCATCTAAGAACCAAGGAGGTGTTGGGAGTGCCTCGGGTTCTGGAGAAATGACGTGGAGATCCGCTAGTGGCGAAGTAAGGTCAATTACCGCTGCAGTGGGTTGGTGCAGTAGGGCTAACTGACGTTGTCTATATTCGATGATCATAGGACATTGGTATGTAAAATGAGCCAATGAATCGCAAAGAGAGCAAGGGCATCT
>ML781544.1:396972-415693 GCA_009831015.1 Picea engelmannii
ATACCATTACCACTGGTGCAGAGTAAGAACTTTGGCTAGGTCTAATAATGCCAACCTCTAACATTTCTTCAACCATGCGTTCAATTTCACTCTTCTGGGCATAAGGGTATCTGTATGGCCTGATGTTAGGAGGAACACTCCCAAGAATTAGGTGAATTTCATTATCATGATTTCGAGTGGGTGGAAGACCTTTGGGAATATCTTCAAATACTTTGGAAAGCTTATCAATGATCCCTTGGATATCTTGAGGAATAGATAGCTTAGATGTTTCAACATCTAGTGAGCATAGTTGTGCAATAACGCCTTGATGACCCTTTTTCAATAATGTTTTCATGCCATTAGAGCTTATCACCTTACCGGATTTCCCTGTGATACCTCTTAACTCAATTTATTTTCCTTCCAATGAAAATTTCATGAAATGTTCTTGAAAATTAAAAGCCATTGTTCCTAATGATTGTAACCATTGGATTCCTAGTACAACATCAACACCACCCATGGGTATATCAATCATTGGACTATTCATTACATATTTCCCCATAGTAAGATTGATCTTATTGCATTTTCTTGAGCAATTGATAGTTCCTCCATCTGCAATCATTACTTGAAACTTTGGCACTGGATATACAAAGCAATTGAGAGCTCTGGCTAATTTATAGTGAATGAAATTATGAGTACTACCAAAATCAATTAGGAATATTATCTTTTTTCTTTTTGATGTATCCTTCGATCTTGAGGATTTGAGGAGTGCTAATTCCAGCCAATGCATTACATGCTATCGTGGGAGTCAACTCTTTAGAAGAAATTGCTTCTACGTTTTCATCTCGAGATGGTTCTTGTTCTTGTTCTTCTTCCTCTTCACAATCTATGTAGAATAATTTCTTCTCACCACACTTATGTTCCTTATTGTACTTGCTGTCACACTTAAAGCATAAACCTTTTTCTTTTGTTTCCTCCAATTGTTGAGGTGTCAACCATGTAGGTTGAGCTATTTTAGAAGAAGGAGCATTATTCTCTCTATAGATGTTGGGATTGGTCCTTCTAGTAGCCATAGGGATAATTTTACTTTCAACATTTCTTGCCACCTTAAATGCATTCTCCAATGATTTGGGTTCCCAAAGGCGAACCTCATGTTGAATGTTATCCTTTAAAGTTCCTATGAAAACATCAATCAAGTGCTCATATGGAACATTTGTTACCTTTATATTCAATCTTTGGAAGTTCTCAATGTGCTCTGTAACTGAACCCTTTTGCTTGAGATTTATGAATTGGCTAAAGAAGGTATTGCTCCTTGTATCTTCACAGTGTGCTATAATTTCTTCTGTGAAAATTGTCCAAGTGACGAGTGATTTGTGAGAACAAATCCATTGATACCATACAAATTGATTTGTTTCTAAATATAAACAATCGATTCGTACCTTTTTTGTATGTGGCACATTATGTAGATCAAAGAATTTCTCCATCTGAAGTATCCATGTGATTGGGTCCTTGCCATCAAACTTCCTCATATCTATCTTAGGAACATGGTTGGTCTTCAACCCAAAGTTGGAATTTCTCCATTCTTGATTCACCTTCCTTGTGTCCTCATCATGAATTTCATGGGATACATTTTCACTTTCAGGTGTCCTCTCTATTATGAAAATTTTCAATCCTTTCATGATCTCGCCTTTTAAACCCTCCATCATCTCTTGTAGTTCATCGTTTGCTACTGTCTTATTTTTTAAATCATTTGTGTCCCTACGCATTTCTTCACCTTCATCAAGAGTCAATGTAGGATTATTTGGAGGCTTATTTGGTGTAGAAGTTCCCTTTTTGGGTGGCATGTTGGCCAAGTATCACTTTTGAACCTTGATTTTCAAGTGGTTTTTCTATACAATATTTCTTCTGTTGTATCTCCAACGTTTCGGCCCTTTTGGGTATGAAAATTTATTTTTTGTAGTTCTCTGATATTTATTCTCTGCAATGCCACAGGTCTAATCAAAATTGGATGTGCCAAGTGGAATTTAAGGTAACTTCCCCACAACTTGCTGATTTTTGGCCTTTCCGGGAGATTTCACTTGTATAGCGTGCCTCACACACAATAATTGATATAAAATTCTGAAACTCATACCAAAAATACTAAATATTTTCCACTATCCAATGCAACCAGTCTCACTCAATTTGGATACTCTAGGAAGAAGTTATGATTGTTTTACCTGGAACACCTTCTTGAGGCTAGTCAATAGGACTAGTCCGATACCATATCTTCCACAAGGTGTATCTACAAATGTAATATGACCCAGAAGATGAACCTTTTACCACATATACATTACTAGTTTTTGTGAATATCCTCTATATTTCAGGGTCTGAAACGTTAGAGAAACAATTTTATAGCACAAATTCCGCAATGAATCAGTTCAGGATGATTCCCAAACCCTATCTTTCACAGGCTGTATCTCCAAAATTATAATGCCTCAGGAGCTAAACTATTAACCCAACGTACCTTGATCCATCTACTAAATATCCTCCAATTCGTTCCTTCTGAAATTTTTTAGAAAAAAAGTTATAGTAAAAATTCCAAGGTGTCTCAGATGTAGCAGCGGAACCCCAAGACCTTGAGCTCTAATACCATATGTTAAGAACCAAATATCAATATAGCATAGAAAAACCTGAGAATAAGTACTAAACACCTTGATAAAGAGACACATTCAGATAATAAGCCTCTTTGAGGGGGAAACCTCCTTATGCCCACATAAATGTACAATTCCAAGATGATTCCAAATGAAAATGTCTCCTTGGTATATATAGGAGACTAGGAGGTATAATTACAACTAATGGAATAAAGCCGACATAAATAAAATAACATTACTAATGTAATATGCCCCATTTATGGGGTAATGAGCCAATATTAGGGCTTAACACATTACCTTTCTCATATGGTTCCACCACCTATTTTCAACAGCCTCAACCCTTCTTAGTGCTTGTTCATTTCTTGCAGTTTTCTCTCGTCGGGCCCCCATCTCCAGAAAATCCTTCTTTATAGGCTCATGACCCTCCCCTGAGCCACCTACCCCAAAGCACACGGTTTTATGCTACCATATCAACTGAAGGAATAGGTAGAATCCCTTCTTCCGCTAGCAAAATATTAATTCAAAGAGTCATTTCCCACAACAATATTCCTTTGGTGCCTTCTTCAAATAAGAATTCTTATTTCGAGAAATATTGGTGCTTTTCTAAAACAAAATCGATAATATATCCTTCCAAGTTAGTTTTCACCAAGAATTCCATGGCATGAGAGATTCGGCGATCTAATCAATGAACAAATGCTAACCGCTCAACGTTCCATTTTTATCTTCTCTTGACTCAATATTTAAATTTCAATGCTGCTTGTAACCACTCTAGCCACTAAAATACCTCTTTAGGGAATTGAATTGAAAAGATATTATAATTGTCACCTGCATATTCTGAATAAAAAACAATGCTCTCCACAACTCTAAATATTTTGTGGCATAACTTGGCTTCTTGTTTTATAAACTCATCACACCTTCGTTCCTACAAATTCTAAACATTAGACTTAAATATTTGATGATGCATCCTCTAAAAAACTAACTTTAAAGTTCAGGTCCTGACAACAAAACCATTTGTTGGAACTAAACTAGACATCGTGGTTCTTAGAGGTTGCCAACAAAAGATACCATTGAGTCTAGGAGCATTGGCATATTCAACTTTCCACAGGGGAAGGATGTATTACCAGAAGAAAATCTGACATGTGTGTGCATTCAAGTGAGCTAAAGAGAATGAAACATCATGTTTAACATCATCATATTCATATTCATACATAAATAAGAAAAAAATGAATTCACAGATGGCTCTTAAATGTTAAATACACAGGACAATCCTAATTACACAACATAGAAATCAAATATGCATATGTAGTAAAAACAACAATTAGGGCCCCAACAATCCTTTATACTATGAGTGTCTCAAAACCAACCCATACATTGAATGCATCTCCCATACAACATTTTACCCTGTTGGATTACTGAGAGGGGGGGTGCATCAGTAATAGCGTAATTATAATCCTTTTTCTTCAATTGTTATATCAATGTAGAATTATTATCCAATAATGAGGAGTAAGAAATAAACAATCACATACATACACAGTACACAAGTGTTTTACGTGGAAACCCAAATTGGGAGAAAACCACATAATGTTTTTTCTTATATGTCTTGAAGAATTACATTCATTGGAAACACCAACTTCTTTTTTTTTCCAGCTGCAACTAGAAGGAGGCTCCAACCCCCTAGTTTCTCAGGTTACAACCTGAGGGAAGCTCCAACTCCCCAATTCTCTAGATACAACCAGAAGGAGACTACAAACCCCTATGTTCTCTGAATACAACCAGAAGGTGGATAAAACCACCTGTCCTTTCCCTGTCCTACCACCCTGAAGTAGAAGTAGAATGATGGAACCACTATCACAGTATCACTGTTAGATATACCGCTGTAAATCTGTACTAATAAATCTGAACCATGCATCAACCATGCATCAACCTGTACCTCAACCTCTAATAAACATGTACCATAAACAAGTGAATCCAACCATGTACCAAGTATGTACCAATAATGTGTCAACTACTCATCAACTATTACTCATCAATATGTACCAACATCATCAACTATACACCTCATGTATGTGCCAACTCATCAACTACGTGTCTCAACCTTGTACTCAACATGTATCTCAACCAAAATCACTCATTAATTTCATTATCCAAATCTGATTTGTAGCTCTGTAATAGACCTAGTGTATATGCTCACATTCCTACAAAACTTCCTTAACTTTAACAACAAGAGACTAGCATTTTCATCAAACTTTTCTTTAGTCTCACATGCCTAGTTTTGGATTAGTCAACAACCCTAAATTGAAGTAATCATAACCTTGAACCTATAATGTATAAATATCTAAAACTGATACATAATGTCCCTCAGTGTGTTTTATGCAATTCCTCCAAGTGTCACTACTTGGAACCTCTCAAAAAATGCTTCATAGCAAAAATGACATACCTTGCTGAAATCTGGCTTATTCTAGAGAGCGACATTGTAGAGCATGCCCCACACAACATATTTGTTGAATCGATATGAAATTGTTAAAAATAATACTAGAGACTATAATATAACCAAAACATTTGGTTTCACTGAATTTGGATCTGTTATGAAGAAGTTGTGACATTTTTACCCGAAACACATGTTTTTGACTAGTTTGAGGACTAGCCACAAACCCTATTTTCCATGGAGTGTAACTCCAAAAATACAATGACCCAGAAGCTTAATGTTTTACCACAGATACTTGGATATGTTTCCTCAATGGAATAGAAATTTCAAGGTCTGAATCATTATAGAAAAATATTTATGGCAAAAATGGTGAGATGACCTGAAAAAACCATACCTTAGAAAGCACCATCAAAAGAATTTATCCTTCCTTGCATTTTGGCATTCTTTTCTTCAACTTACCTCAGAATTTCGGCATAAATATCCTTGGTTACCTCAGACACATATAGATATTCAATATTCTCAAGAGTGATTAAAATGAGAGAGCTTTGCCTCTTATTTATACTCTCCAAGTAGCTTCCTTAAAAACATCTTCTAGGTCACTTAGCCCTAGTTTCCTTATTTTAGGGTTAACCCACTTCTAATTTCTCCATTAAATTTATTATTGAAATAATTTATTTTGTATTCACTTTGAATTATAATGCACTCATTACTTCACTTTGTTATTTACCTTTTAAAATCTCTTAAACCACTTTGACTACTTTGACCTTTTGGGGCTTTTAGATGACATATGAGGGTCTTCCATCTTCGTAAGGCCATAACTCTCAAACCGTGAGGAGTTATGTAACGTTCCACATACCACCAGAAATGGAATGATGTGTACTATCCATATAGAATAGTATTATCTGAAAATATATCATATCTCATACCGTTATCCATCAAACAAACTTGGGTCCATTACCCAAACCTGGGGTCTCCAACTTCTCATGGCCATAACACTCTAACCGTGAGGAGTTATGTGATGTTACACATACCACCGGAAATGGAATGACAAGCAATATCCATATAGGATAGTTTACCTGACAAATTAATTTCCCTTCATCTCATTATTCCACAATTAATAATAGGTTTTCTTACTCTGTATAGCATCTTCCCGTGAGGGCTTTCACCATAAGGGGACCACTTTGGAGTTCGTCAATATTTACTTTTTATTAACCATGAAAAAAAAATAATGAGTCATATTTACATCAAACAATATTAGTCCCATTACCCAAACCTTTTTTCTATGGGGCTTTCTTCAAGGGTTGACATCAATGGCAACCAACCTTAATCAACAATTTCCCCCTTTGGAATTAATGACAACACTCTGATGCAATAATGAAATCATATCACTCAAGCTCCCCCTAGAAACATGCCTTTGTCATCTGCATTTGATAAATCTGCTCCCCCTAGAAACATTCCTATGTCCTCTGCATCTGATAAATCTCCCCCCTTTCTCATCAATGGCAAAGGTATCTTTCCATCCGGGGATGCTCCTCCTGATTGAACTGTCCTCTTATGGTTCTTCCTCATGTACATCTAAGAAATATAAGATAAGAATTCAAAAAGAATTCAAAAAGAATTAATTTTGGAGTAGAAATAACTCCATGTCTTTGGCGAAGATATTCAAAGGATTCCCGTGGAAGTGGTTTTGTAAAGATGTCTTCCACTTGTTCTTTTGTGCCCACATACTCAACTCTGATGTTATTTTCTACAACTTGTTCCTATAGAAAGTGATACTTGATTGGAATGTGCTTCGTCTTGGAGTGCATCACCGGGTTTTTTGAGATACTGATGGTACTTGTATTATCAAAATATATTGGAATTGGAACATCATACTCAACCTGTATATCTGTCAAAGTTTGTTTCATCCAAAGAACTTGTGTACAACATGTTGTTGCTGCAATATACTATGCCTTGGCTGTAGATAGAGATACTGATGATTGTTTCTTTCTTAGCCATGATACCAAACACTCACCTAAGTGGAATGTTGCTCCACTGGTGCTTCTTCAATCATCAATACAACCTACCCAATTTTCATCTATGTAGGCAATAAGTGATAGATATTTTCCTTTTGGATACCATAATCTAAACTCTTTTGTTCCTTTGAGATATCTGAAGATCCTGTTTACTGCTAATACATGTGATTCCTTTGGTGTTGCTTGAAATCGTGCCACCTATCCAACTTCCTGCATTACATCTGGTCTGGATGCTATCACATATAGTAGGCTTCCAATCATTGACCTTTATTGCCTCTGATCTGTAGACTTTGAATCATCCTCTTTGATCAACTTACAACTGGTTTGCATGGGAGTGATAACTAGTTTGCAATCTTCCATTCCGAACCTCTTTAGAATTTCTCTAATATACTTGGTTTGAAAAATAAAAATTCCTTGGTTGCTTTGATGCATCTGAAGTCCTAGAAAGAAGGATAGTTCTCCAATTAACAACATTTCAAATTCATTCTACATGTCTTTTGCAAATTTCTGGCTTAACCTGTCATCATCACTACCAAAAATAATATCATCAACATAAACTTCAATTAATAAAATATTACCTTGACCTACCTTGATGTAGAGGTTGTTGTTTGCATTTCCTTTTCTGAACCCTTCCTACTATATATACTTATCCAGTCTGGAGTACCATGCTCTAGGATCCCGTTTTAGACCATACAAGGCCTTCTTTAATTTACACACATAGTTTGTGTTCTATGACAACTGAAATCCTTCTGGTTGTTCAATGTAAACTTCTTCTTCAAGTTCCCCATTCAGAAAATCTGATTTTACGTCCATATGATATACTTTAGCATTTTTGGAGCATGCATAAGATAAAAGAAAATGGATTACTTCCATTCTAGAAATTGGGGCAAATGTCTCTTCAAAGTCGATTCCTTCAATCGGTGCATATCCTTCACATACCAATCTATCTTTGTTCCTTGTAAATTGTCCATCCTCATTCAATTTATTCATGAAAACCCATTTTGTGTTGATCACATTCTTATTATTTGGTCTTAGAACCAATTCCCAAGTGTCATTTTTCTCTATTTGATCCAATTCTTCATCCATGGCCTTATTCCAAAATTCATCCTTGTTGGCTTCTTCAAAATAGTTTGGTTCAATTGTAGATAAGAGTGCTAGGTGTGTTTGTTCTGGTGAATGGATTTTTCTTCTAGTCACAACTCCCGCATCTTTGTTTCCAATAATCTGATCTAAAGGATAATTCCTTTGTACTCATTTCCTAGGTGTCTTTAGAGATACTTGCTAAACTTTCTCTTCTGCTTCTGTCAAATTCTCTTCATATTCATCTTCCTCTTCTACTTCTTTTTCATCTTCTTCTTCGAAAAGTTGTTCCATTGATTTGTTTTATTCTTCCTTTGATTCTGGTCTTCCCGTTTCATCAATTGTTACGTTGATGCTTTCCACAACTTTTTTTAATCTTAGATTGTAACACTTGTATGCTTTCCTTGAGTAACCAACAAGTATTCCTTTATCCACACAAGAGTCAAACTTTCCCATTATGCCATCTTCTCTTTTGATGTAGCATTTGCTTCCAAAAACTCTGAAGTGATTCACATTTGTTGGTCTTCCTTTCCATAGCTCGTAGGGAGTTTTATCAGTGTTGTTTCTGATCATTACTTTGTTTTGAATGTGAACTGATGTATGCACTACCTGTGTCCAAAACATATCTGTCAACTTTGAATCCATTATCATTGTTCAAGCCATTTCTTGTATTGTCTTGTTCTTTCTTTCAACAACTCCATTCTGTTGAGGTATCCTAGTGACATAGAATTTCCTTTTTATTCCATGATTGCTACAGTAGTCCATAAATTCCTTTGAGGTGAATTCTCCTCCATTATCCAATATTAAGCATTTGATTCTTGAATCCATCCCATTTTCAACCATTTCCTTGTAGATCTTGAAGTTTTTAAAAGCTTGTGACTTGTTCTTAAGAAAGAAAATTGCAGTCATTCTTGTATAATCATCAACTAATAACATAAAGTATCTCTCACCTTTTAAGCCTTTTGCTGTAGTTGGTCCAACTAGATCAGTATGTACAATTTCCAGTGGTTTTGTTGATGAATATTCCTTTGATTTGAACCTGGTCTTTGTTTTCTTTCCTTGTTGGCAATGCTTGCATAAAGTGTTGGTTGGTTTCATGATTTGGGGCATTTCTTTGACTGCTTCTCTTTTGCTGACTTTGACAAGGTTATCAAAATGCATGTGACCCATTCTTCTGTGCCATAGCCAAATTTCATCTTCCTTTCCTATACAACTCTTTTCATTTCCAATTTCGCTTAACAGATATATGTTGCTTGAAGTTCTTGCAACTGTAGCGACCAATTTCCCTGAACCTTCTTTTCTTATCTCACACTTTTGTGAATCGAAAGTAACTTTATGACCTTTATAACACATTTGACTCGCACTTAAAAGATTATGTTTCATATCTTCTACTAGTAGAACATTTTCTTCTCTCCATTCTTGTTCCCAATTCGACCTATCCCTTTTCCAATGATTTTGGTTGAATCATCATTTTCGAAGGAGACTGATCCATCTCTTTCCTTTCGTAATGTAAGAAACTTGTCTCTTTCACCTGTCATGTGTTTTGAACATCCACTGTCAACATACCAACCACATTTATTATGTTTAGCTTGTAGAGGGACTGTGTATTCTTCATTGCTATATTGATATTGCTTTCTTATCCATGTCATTTTCTGAGGTTCTTGTTTGTGACTCTGTTGAGGTTCTTTAGGAGGGACTTTCATTCTGCAATTTTTGGCCATGTGTCCAAAATTGTTACATTTGTAACATTCCACTTCAGTGCTAAAAGATTCAAACGTGTTGTAACTTCTTCTCTGTGTTTCATTAGGTATTCTTGAATAACCCCTTTGTGTATGACTCTCAAAGTAGTTATTTTTCCTGTTGTTAGCCTTGCAATTTATAGCTTTATGTCCAAAATTATTACATGCATAACATAAACCAAAAAATATAGTTTGATACCTGGTAGTTGAAGATATTCTGAAAGGAGGTGCTCTTATGAATCCTTCTTCTTCTTGAGGCCTGTCTATCTGTTGTTGATTATGAAATCTAAATCTTCTTGGTGGATGAGTGTCCCTGTAATCTTCCTTGTATATATTTTTATCCCCTTCGATTGTTTCTGCAAAGATTTTTGGATTTGTTTCTTGCTCTGTTGTTTTGGAGCTTGATCCATTTTCTGTCTGATTATATCCAAGTCTGGACTTCTCAAGATGATATTTTTGACTGTTGATAATGTCATCCATAACTTTTGAGCTATTCTGTATATTTTTCTTTTGAATATCCTTTCTTAATGTGACAATCTTTGCTTCCAGGTTTCCAATGATCATGTCCTTTCCTTGTAGCTATTCTTTGAGTGCTTCTTCAATTATTTTATCTTCTTCTATTTGAACCTTCAATTTTGTGATCATTTGTTCTAGTTATTGAGTGTCTTTTTTCTTATCTAGTTATGCTTGTAGTTTCTTGTTTTTCTTGTTTTCTCTTCTGATAACTTCTATGGCACTCATTAATTCTTCTCAGAAGTCAACTTTTGCCTCTTCGATTTCTTCTTCATATGCTTCTTCATATTCTTCTTCAGAGTCTTCTTTATCAATGTCTTCTACTGCCATGAATAAAACTCTCCCTATTTCATTGTCATTGAATTCATCTTCATCTAATGATGAGATGTCTTCTTTGGTGCAAAATCTTTTCTTGAAAATTTTATTTGTAGTTCTTTTACCTTTATATGTTTGTCTGCCTTTTGAGTAAGCTTCATCATTTCTCTTTTTCTTACGAGGACATTTGTTAGCAAACTGACCAATACCATCACAATTAAAACAAATTAAAGGAAGATTACCTCTATACCTACCATTGGTTCCCTTGTTCAGTCTTTTGATGAAGTTGGACACTTTTTCATCATCTTCCAAGATGTCGCTCTTGTTGCTATATTATTCTTGTTTCTTTTTCTTTTGCTTTGATCTTTTGGATTCTTTGAAGGCTGCTTCTTTTCATTTGGATTTTCCTATTCAGTTCTCATCTCATATGCTATGAAGATTCCATGCAGTTCATCCATTCTTACTGAGTTTAGATCTGATCTTTATTCTAGTGTTGATATCTTAGGGTTGAATCTCATAGGAAGAGATCTTAGTACATTTTGAACAATTACAAATTCTTTGATTTCTTCTCCCAATCTTATGATTGCATTCACTGTTTCATCGACTCATAAGAAGTAGGCTGGGATATCTTCATCTTCCTTCATTTTTAGTTGTTCGAACTGACCTCTGTAAGTTTGAAGCTTTGCTACTTTGACTTTTGAATCTCCTTCATAAATATTTCGAATCTTGTCCCAAATCTCTTTAGTAGATTTACAATGTGAAACTTTGGTGAATATCGTATCACTGAGACCATTCAAAAGTGCATTTTTGGCTTTGGAATTATTCTCACCGAGTTTCACTTCTTTTCCATTTGTTGGTGGAACTATTGGCATTGTGTATCCATCTACAATTGATTTCCAAACTTGAAATCCCTGTGTTTGTATACATGTCTTCATCCTTATGCTCCAAAAAACATACTTTTGTCCATCAAACTGTGATAATCCATTTTTATACAAGTTAGTACTCTCGATGATCTACCTTTCAGTGGTTAAACTGATTTTTGAAGGAACTTGCTCTGAAACCAATTGTTGGATTACTGATAGGGGGGGTGAATCAGTAATAGCGTAATTATAATAATTTTTCTTCAATTTTTATATCAATGTAGAATTATTATCCAATAATGAGGAGTAATAAATAAACAATCACATACATACAGAGTACACCAGTGTTTTACGTGGAAACCTAAATCGGGAGAAAACCACAGAATGATTTTTCTTATATGTATTGAAGAATTACATTCATTGGAAGAACGAACTTCCTTTGTTTTCCAGCTGCAACTGGAAGGAGGCTCCAACCCCCTAGTTTCTCAAGTTACAACCTGAGGGAAGCTCCAACTCCCCAATTCTCTGGCTACAACTAGAAGGAGGCTACAACCCCCTATTTTCTCTGGCTACAACCGGAAGGTGGCTACAATCACCTGTCCTTTCCCCATCCTACCACCTTCAAGTAGAAGTAGAATAATGGAACCACTATCACACTATCACTATGAGATATACCGTTTTAAATCTCTACCAATAAATCTGAACCATGCATCAACCATGCATCAACCTGTACCTCAACCTGTAATCAACCTGTACCATAAACAAGTGAATCCAACCATGTACCGAGTATTTACCAATCATGTGTCAATTATTCATCAACTATTACTCATCAATATGTACCAACATCATCAACCATACACCTCATGTATGTGCCAACTCATCAACTACTTGTCTCAACCTTGTACTCAACATGTATCTCAACCAAAATACCTCATCAATTTCATCATCCAAATCTGATTTTTAGCTCTGTAATAGACCTGGTGTATATGATCACATTCCTACAAACCTTCCTTAACTTTAACAACAAGATACTAGCATTTTCATCAAACTTTTCTTTAGTCTCACATGCCTAGTTTTGGATTAGTCAACAACCCTAACTTGAAGTAACCATAATTTTGAACCTGTAATGTATAAATATCTGAAACCGAATGTATAAATATCTAAAACTGATACACAATGTTATTCAGTGTGTTTTATACAATTCTTCCAAGTTTCACTACTTGGAACCTCTCATAAAAGTAGTTATAGCAAAAATGGCATACCTTGCTGAAATCTGGCTTATTCTAGAGAGTGACCTTGTAGAGCATGCCCCACACAAAATATTTGTTTAATGAATATTAAACTATTACACAGCATACAAAAAAATCTACTCTAACCAAAACATTTTCTTTCACTGAATTTGGATCTGTTATGAATAAGTTATGATGTTTTTACCCGAAACACCTATTTTTGACTAGTTTCAGGACTAGCCACAAACCCTATTTTCCATGGAGTATAACTCTAAAAGTAAAAAAAAACACAAGCTGAATTTTTACCACAAATACTTGGATATGTTTCCTCAATGGCATAGAAATTTCAAGGTCTGAATCACTAGAGAAAAAAAGTTATGGCAAAAATGGTGGGATGACCTGAAAAAAACATACCTTAGAAAGCACCATCAAAAGAATTTATCCTTCCTTTCATTTCAGCCTTATTTTCTTCACCTTCCCTCAGAATTTAGGCTTATATATCCTTTTTTACCTCAGACACATATAGATATTTAATATTCTCAAGTGTGATTAAAATTAGAGAGCCTTGTCTGTTATTTATACTCTCCAAGTAGCTTCCTTAAAAACATCTTCTAGGTCACTTGGCCCCACATTCCTTATTTTAGGGTTAACCCACTTCTAATTTCTCCATTAAATTTATTATTGAAATAATTTATTTTGTATTCACTTTGAATTATAATACATTCATTACTTCACTTTATTATTTACCTTTTAAAATCTCTTAAATCACTTTGACTACTTTGACCTTTTGGGGCTTCTAGATGACATATGAGGGTCCTCCAACTTCGTAAGGCCATAACTCTCAAACTGTGAGGCGTTATGTGATGTTCCACATACCACCATAAATGGAATGACATGTACTATCCATATAGAATAGTATTATCTGAAAATATATCATATCTCATACTGTTATCCATCAAACGAACTTGGGTCCATTACCCAAACCTAGGGTCTCCAACTTCTCATGGCCATAACTCTCTAACCGTGAGGAGTTATGTGACATTCCACATACCACCAGAAATGGAATGACAAGCACTATCCATATAGGATAGTTTACCTGACAAATTCATTGTCCTTCATCTCATTATTCCACATTTAATCATGGGTTCTCTTACTCCACAAAGCGTCTTCCTGTAAGGGCTTTCACCATAAGGGGACCACTTTGGACTTCATCCATATTTACTTCTTATTAACCATGAAAAAATAATAATTAGTCATATTTACATCAAACAATATTGGTTCCATTACCCAAACCTTTGTGCTATGGGTATTTCTTCAAGGGTTGACATCAATGAGAACCAACCTTAATCAACATACCCAACAAAATCAATTCTCAGGTACTCATCACATACTCTATCTAATTGTGCAAGAAAAATGACATTCAAAACTCCTTACAATAGGTTTTCTTCACTGAATCAATGACAACAATCATAATGATACTACTAGAGGTAACCCGTCATAACCCTTTTTCCATTACATATCTCTAGATTTATATTTTTCCCTTGGGTGCTTATTGAATTCTTGATTCAATTATCTTTTCTTGAATATGTTTTCATTGTCTTTTTCATCTTTCTCCTTCCATGTGCTCGCAATGCTTTTTCTTTTCCACTATTTTCCCAGTTGGAGCATGATCTATTTTCATAGCTAGAAAACTTGTAGTTAGTGTCCCTCTTGTCCAAATGTTTTTTGCCACTTAAACTCTTTTGCTGAGATTCTATACTTTTCATAAAAAAATGACATTATCATTTCCCAAAAACATGAATTCCTAAAAAACAAAGGTCTCAACACTCCCTCTCAGAGATAACTTCTCAAAACAACTACAAATCCCTTTCAGAGTTGTCCCCTGTGACCTATCTAAACATAAAAAAGAAATATCAAAACCAACTATCGCAGTTATGTGTCTCAAAGATGATTCCCTTGTCTTAAAATCCCAATATTTGATACCATGTCAATTTTCACATGAAACTCTATGTGACTATTTTTCATATTTGAAAATTGCTTCCTAGTGAGCTAACAGTAAGCCCTAGTTGTTATCACTAAATTTTTTTATACTGAAAGTAATTCACGGAAAATATATGGGGCGGAAACAACAAGATCATAGATGAATCATAAACACATATGAGACACAATATTTTTCTTATGTAAATTTATCAAACTCATAAATTATGAGGGAAAAAACATCCCTCCAAGCTAATAAAAATCCACAAAATCTAAGGAAAACCTTGTCCTCCAATAACCAGAAAAATAAAAAACCAAACCTCAACAAATCCTTGGAAATTTCTTCTTCCCACAAATTTGTTGCAGACCAATTATACGGCCAATTGAAAACACCTATATTTTTGTTGACACCATCCTTTATGGACCTGGTACTTCCTAGAAACCTTGTACAAATGTATGCAATTGGCCTTACTATAACTCCTGTACATACACAATTATTCCCATTGCAACCTACATACATATGCTATCGTTTCCACTGCAACCCGTGTACACTTTCGTATGATTCACTTTATTTATATGCCTCTTTCTTTCTCCCACACGTGTAATGTTCTTTTCCCTTCCAACAATAGAAAATAGAGATTCCTCAACCATAGGCCATGTTGAAATACTGAGAGGGGGGGTGAATCAGTATGAGAACTTTTACCACTTTTAATCATAATATATAAACTTCAACTTAATAATTAGTATAGAATCAATATAACATAAATATATTATCAGTATATCATTAGCATATAAACATAAGCAACATCACATCAAAATCACATGAAGTACATAGTACACTAGAATTTATATGGAAAGCCAAATTGGAGAAAACCACATAATGCTTTCTTATATATCAAATAATACACTCATTGGAAGAACCAACATCCCAATTCTCCAATTGCAACTAGAAGGAGGCTACAACCCCCTATTTATAGGCTCCAACTTGAAGGAAGTTTCAACTCCATGACTTATCTGGATCCAACCAGAAGGAGGCTAGAACCCACTTATTCTCAAGCTCCAGCTTAAAGGGAGATACAACTTCCTGAATTCTTTGGCTACAACCAGAATGAGGCTACAACCCACTGATTCACAAGATCCAACTTGAAGGAATCTCCAACTCATTGTGTTATATGGAACAAACTGGAAGGAGGCTACAAGCCTCTTTCCTTTCCTCATCCTGCCACCCTAAAATATAAGTGTAGACCAACTATCCGTACCAAACTCACTACCAATGTCACTCCCACTGTCACTGTAACTACCACTGTCACATAAACCTATAACCAATCAACCTCTCACTGTATCCAACCTATCACTATCACCAACTTGTCACTGTCAACCTTTCATTGTATCCAACCTATCACATCAACCTATGACTATCAACCTATCACATTAACCTATCACTGTCAACCAATCACATCAACCTGTCCTACCTGTCAATATCACTGATACTCAACCATATCCTCTCACATGGATCATATACCAAAGACACCTCTCAAGTAGATGTACAACCTCACCAAGACATGCCTCTATAGAACATGTAACAAGATCACCAACATACCATCACAAGATATGTGTTTGAACCATGTACCAAATCATGTACTATGACATCAACATGTACCATACCAAACATCAATCATGTACCACAACAAGTGCATCAACCATGCACCAACACCTATACCAAGTCATGCATAAACATTGCACCAAAACCTATACCAAACTATTCATCAACCATGCACCATAACCTACTCCAAACCATGCATCAACGATGAACCATAACCTGTACCATATCCCTCAACCATCAACCATTTACATAAGCACCATACCAAGTACCAATCCTATACCATACCATCTATCAACCATGTACATCAACACCTCTACCATGCCATGTACCAACAATGCATCTCAACCATATACTCAATCATGCCATACACCATGTACTATATAATATATCAAGAAAGTATAATCAATGGTGTACCTCAACAAAGTACCAAACAACCAATATCATATACCAAGTATATGCATCAAGCATGTGCCAATCCCTCAACAATATACCAACGACCTGCCTAAAACATACACCATAATATCATCAACATTTAAACCTCAAAACATGCATATAAAAATACATGTAAATATATAATAGACCTGCAGACCTTCCTCAACTTCAACAACAAGAGAATAACATCTTCATCAATATTTACCTTAGTATCACGGGACTAGTTTTTGGATATGTTAAAACCATAACTTTCAACAAGCATAACTCTCTACCTGTAATGAATAAAGTTTTGAAACTTGTACCCAATATTATTCAATATATTCTCTGCAATTCCTCCAAGTTTCACTTCTTGTAAAATCCTAAAGAAGACATTATAGAAACAATGATAGGCTTTGTTGAATTTTGTCTTATTCTAGAGAGAAATCTTGTAGAGCATGACACATGGGAAATATTTGATATCTAGATCTGAAAATCATAAAAAACCACAAGAAGTAATTTACTCTATCCAATTCATTTGGTCTCACTAAATTTTTATCGTCTATGAAGAAGTTATGACTGTTTTACATGAAACACCTATTTGAGACTAGTTTCAAGACTAGCCAAAACCTCTATTTTCCACAGCGTCTATCTGCACAAATACAATGATAAATAAGCTGAAATTTCTACAAAAGGTAACTTGATATGTCTTCTCTATAGCCTACACTTTTTTATGTCTAAATCATTCTATAAATAAAGGTATAGTGAAAATGGTAAGATGGCCTATAAATAACATACCTTAGAATACATCACCGCAAGACTTTATCCTCCCTTGTAAATTTACCCTTCTTCACTTTGTCTTCCCTATGAAATTATCCTTAGATCTCCTTGGTTACCTCATATAAGAATCAGTTACTCACATAGAATATATTCAATAGAATATGTGTGTGAATGTACTTATGAGTGACTTCTTGAGGTGTATATATACGTTTTCTAATTAACCTCTTTCCTTAAATTTAGGCCTTCTTGAACTTTCTTGTTACAACCACTTTACTCTTTCATTAATGAATTGAAATAAATTAGGGGATTCTTAACCCATATTTTGGGCTTCCATATGGGATTCTTAACCTATCTTTGGGGCTTCCAACTTCATGACCTCATAACTCCTCAACCATGAGGAACCACGTGGCATACCACCTATCATTGAAAATGACATGACAATGACTATCCATCCATGAGTTTCTTACCTAAATGTACATTGTCCTTTATGTCCATATTCATCAACCAACTTTAGGTACCATAACCATACCTTATGTGATTCATCTAGACTTCATCAAATGCAACCATCGAATCTATTGAAATCAACCACTCCATCAATGACAATTAATGCACCTTCAATATAAACCACATATATAGGGATTATGAGCTTCTCCAAGGGTTGACCTCAATATCCAAGATTTGACATCAATGAAAAACAACAGTACAAACCAACTGTCAAACAATATCTCCCTTTGGCATTGATGGAAACATTGATGCTCCAACACGCATGCTCCCCATGTGACCATTTCTCCTCAATAATGTTTCTTAGTCTCCCCCTTTCACATCAATAGAAAAGGGTCTCTCTCCTTGGGGATTCTCCCCTTATATTCATGCATTTATTCTTTATCTTTGTTTCCATTCTTTTTTTTCTATCTCTTCTCTTTTTTCATCATCAAAAAAAGGAAAACTCCCCCGATCAGTATGTTTCCAACCTTTCTTTCCTGATCTCTTTCTCTAATGATTTCTCTTCCCTTTACTTCTCTATAGGATATTGTGTTTATCAATGTAGGGATGTATGTAATTTTTTCCTTTCCTCTCTTCCATTGCTTGCTAATTTTCCAATGGTTCTTCCTCTTGTAACTCTCTGATATATAAAAAAAAACATTCAAAATTTGTTGACTTCAAATGATCT
>ML781544.1:422729-433169 GCA_009831015.1 Picea engelmannii
TCCTGTCTGAAACCTATCCTATCAAACTCTTAGAGGTTACCTACTCTGTCCTATTACAATAACTAATAGTTATTGCATGATAAGAGTCAACACTCAATATCTGCAATCCCTTATAGTCCTTCATGACTTTACAAACAAGTTACATTTTTTAAATGTTGTTTACAAAATATATCAACAACCCGATTTAGTTATGAGCTAATTTACCAATGTAGGGATATATTTAAGTTTTTCCTTTCCTCTCTTCCATTGCTTGATAATTTTCCATTGGGTCTTCCTGGTGTAACTCTCTGATATATAAAAAAAAACATTCAAAATTTCTTGACTTCAAATGATCTGTCATGACAATATTGTTCAACAATGATTTTATTATGATGATTTATCTTCATAATAAAATAATTGTTGAACAATATAGTCATTGTTGGGCTACCATTTTGTCATATTTTCTGCCATACAAATACACTCATCATTACACCTTCTCCCCCCATTTTGTCAATAATATATCCCTAATTACACCATAAACCTCCATTATCTCTTGTTATTTATCTTATGTGGTTAATACATAATTTTCCATATTTTTAGTGATTAAAAGAATGATTACACAATAGTTTTTTTTATGATGGTTTAATATTTTGTTTCTATCTCCAAACAATATGTTCTCGCACTATTCTCGCACTAAAAGTCATCCTGTACCAGAAGGTTCCATAGTCATCTGACACATGTACAGTCATCCAGTACTCACAGTACATGTCATCCGGTACTCACACTCCATGTCATCCGATAATTTCAATTCATATCATCCGGTACCAGTGTTTTCCATAAACCATTCAGTACTAGAATGTTCCAGGTCATCTAGTACCCACATCAACAACCATCTCATACTAGATTATAGTCAAAAATTTGGAATGCTTCTAGAGGAAAATTATGGACCTGGGTTTTGTCCAGAACGATGTCGACATGCAGATAGGTGTGTCAAAACTAACCTATATTTCATGTGTGGACCTCCATCTCAAGGGGAATGATTCCGCAAAAATTAGTAAAAATCTCAAACTGCCAACTTGCGCCTTGATTTCTGTGCCGATGGTATATCATATATATTAGATTTACGATATGGGTTTTGTCTAGAATGTGGAAAATTGAGTAAGACAAGAACATGTTTTAAGAATTCAATTTTTTTTGGAAGATATGGGTTGATCTCTAACTGGAATCTACCCAAATTGATGAAAAACCCATATTTTTTGTGATTTCATTCCAAAAATTGTAAAAATGGTTTTAACCAAGATCTGAGTTGGGGAATTCAAATTTATCAATTCCTCCATAGATTGCATGTATAAATAATCCTCATAGGGATATGATAAAGAGACATTATAATTATGGGAATTATTTTGTAATGGATATTAGGGTGTCATCATGAAAATGACAAGATTGTAAGAGATTTGTAATTTTTTGAATTTGATCAAATGAAAGAGATGATGTTCATGTACATGGCATAGATCATTATTTACTACTGTAGATCTCTTCCACAGTGAAGACCAATTTTGGAGGGTCCCCATGCTTTGGTATGCACTAAAAATGTTTTTCTTTAGATTAGTGTTTTACATTTCTATTTGTAGATTTCAATTCTAGTTTTTTTTTTTTTTTTTCATCTCACATAATTGGAATTTGATTTTTGGCGGTTAGTTTTCCTATTGTGATGTGTTTAATTCAGAAAACTACTCTCATATTGGTACACCTACGTTTAAAACATATCATTATAATGTACCAAGTCCATGCATTATTTGAAATTTCATTTTGTTCCTGCAGTCAACATTCTTGCACCAACACACTCTGCATTCCTGCACCAGCATACTCAACATTCCCGCACCAGTGCAATCAACATTCCTGCACTACACTCTATTTATGTACTATGTACCTTCACTGCACTATGTTCCTGCACTGCATTATGTCCCTACACTTTGTTCTTGCACTGCATTATGTTCCTACACTATACTTTGTTCCCGCACTTCACGTTTGATTTTTGAGTTTTGCTTCGTGCACTTCTTGACCCAGATCTCTAACTTCACTTTCCATTCTTCGATGTATCTTGTTTAGGACAATTCATTTCTATAGTTTGAATCTAAATTTCATTTCCTAATTGTTTGATTATGTTTTTCTTTAGCTAGTTTGCTTTAATTTGGTTTTCTAGTAGTTTAATTCCCTTTTATTTCCCATGTTGGAGTTATTCCTAAGGTGTTAGTCTATTTCCTATCACTTCAATTCATTTATGTTTTATTTTTTATTTTATTGCATTTAAGTGTGGATCCACTATAGGAAATAATCATTGAAGGACAATAAACTTAAGTAAGATACTCACGATTAATCACAAGAGCATCACTTGAGTGCATGAAATACTGTGATCTAATCCTTTATAGCACTAATTTATTCATGTGTCCCATTGATGAATCCTTAGTGTTTACCTCACGCGGTTTACATTTAAATTTTGTATTGGGGATTTAGATTAGGCTAGACTAGGCTCCAATCCTTCATTTCATGTGCTTGCACCTCGAGGCTTATGAGCCCCAATTGATAATTTAATGTGGGAATTAACAGTTCATATATTTATCCCCACATTTTTGGCATCATTTCTAGGGAGGTGCTAAAGGGATGAGAGCGTAGGTAGGTTTCTTTTATTTCTCCAATCCCTTGATTGTTTCTTTCATGCAAGTGTGTTTCTTTTCATGCAAGTGTGGTATGATTTTAATGATGAACTAAGGGTAGAGAGAATATGGTAAGACATGATGGAATATCCCACACATCCACTTTAGTGGGGTTTATCCAAAGTTAGGTTCTCCTCTTCCTTTCAATAGTTATAAAAAAAAAATTATTAGGATTTTTTTTATATATGAGAACAAAGTATAACTTGTATGAACACATAACTTGGTGATAGCAGGGTCCTAGTAGCATGGTGGCACTTTGAGTATATAATTGGTTTTCTTACATTTTCTTTTATTTTTCTTCTTTTTATTTCTTTAGGATTTTTAAAAGTTTTTAGGGCACTGTAAGAACCCCCCTCTACACTAATCCATGTGTGAAATAGGACCCATCAACCAACAACAAGGACTCAAAGATGATCAAGATTTTGGAATAACTCTTTCCATCCTAGAAATAGTTGGGATCTCAATCTTTGCCTCAAAAAAAGAAAAAGTATTGATAGAATTCAAGAATTTAAGTGTCACTCCACATCCACAAGAAGATCTAGAATTCTCCTCTGATTCCCTTTTCCAATCTATTGAGGAGACCAAAGAATGATAGACCACATTTGATGGAGAGCCACAATTTGAACTTGAGATCGGGGATTTTTTGATATACCTTTATGAAGATCATGCATGCACTGACGAGACTCATTATTCAAAAGAAGATGATATTCCTAACATGATAGAGGGAGACACGTAGAGTGGTCTAAAGGAGGATGTGAACCAATGATCCAAAAAATATCCAAACAAGACTAAGAATTACTCACAATTCACATAAGCAGCTTAGGAAGATTTGAATGGCCTCAACAGATAGAGAAAGGAAAAAATTCAAAGTCTTCAAATCTCATTGAAATTGGCATCATCGTGAAGAGAACGTTGTAATATTTCCAATAGCGTAAATGGCTCGTCAAATAGAGTTACGAATCAAAAGATATTTGCGGTCAAAGTTTTGGTCAACCTAGCCCAGTGAGCAAGGATGAGTCAACATCTATATTGTTGAAGTCAACATCAGTATGGTTGACATCATCATTTGTATAGTGTATGTGTCACACATAGAGGGTGACATGTTTCATGCTGACATCAACATAGTGACATGGCAGCACCACAGGCTACCACGTGTCACTCATTTTTGTAATTTTTCGATCAAATCCATGGACCAATGGGAAGGTGCCACATGATAGTCCATACAACCAGTTGGTAGGTGAAATGGAAGGATGATGTGGGAGGATTACATGGCAGAGGTGATGTGGATGTTTTTGTAATGTGGTGACATGGGCTAATGAAAGGCTTCCACGTGGCCCAGGCATGACACCATCTGAATTAATGCACTGGCGAGGTGATGGTCGACTGTGTAATGGACACAAATGGGTGATTTAGACCAAGAAAAAAGTTCCAATGCATGGAAACGCTAGGTAATTAGACCATACATTAATTCTATGAAAGAGTCATGGAATAAAAATGTTTGGTTGTTCACACGTTCCACCTATTGATCAACTAGCCACTAAATTCTATAAGTAGAATAGGTGAAAGGTGGCACATATTTTGAAATTCCTATACTATGTAGTGGTATATCACTCTCAGCATACATAATTACTAATGAAGGTAAAATTACACTTGGAATATAGATGGGATGTTAAAATTTAGGCCTCAATTGTAAGGTGATGATTTTTCCTTGTTTAAAATTTTAGGGAAGGACTCCTGAAGAATATAGGTTTAGTCATATAACAAATGTCTATGTAATATTTGGTTTTTGAAAAAGTAACAATATATATAATTAATAAGTTCTTATTATTTTAAATAACAATTTTATAAGAAACTTAAAGGGAAATTGTATAAGGTTATAGTTATATAGGATGACTTAACAACAAGAAAAATTTCATTTTTTTGTATTTTCAAATATTAGGTAAATATCTAAGTAGACGTATTGTAGGGGCCTTCAATAAGAGGTATAGGAATATTTCACTTAGGGATTGGGTGTAGAGGGGGTTAAGGGTGGGTTATAAGTGGGATCCTAAGGTTGTATGGAGTTATGGGGGTCTAGAGCATGGTATAGCTCTAGGTCTAGGTTATGGTCTACGTCTGGCCATAGGAAATGTTCTAGGTATAGGTCATGGTTTAGTTCATGGTATAGGTATAGGTCATGGTCCAAGTCTAGCTCTAGGTCTTTCCATGACTTGCAATGTATAGGTCTAGGTTTAGGTCAAGGTCATGTCTTGCCATGCGATGTCTACAAAACATTCTAGAGCGTGTGAGAGTGTGAGAGGGAGAGAGAGTGATGAAACCCTCCCTACTCTCCCGTAGGGCTGCGCGACCTCCCGTTCTTGGATATTTGATTCTAGAGTCAAGTGAATCTTTGAAACCTTAATGGTTTCCTTCTATGACTAAACACATGCCCTTTCGTCTTATTTTTGTAGGTTTTAATGGAACCCGCAACCCTCCATTTATCTCTCTTGAAAAAGATCAGAGTCTCGAGCGTTAGATCCTTTTTTCTGGTAATCCCCCTCTTGATGTGATCTCGACGATGACCACACGATTGTAGGCATGGCTACAAGAAGTTTGAAGTCAAACTACTTTTGGGGCCACAATACTCCTCAATCCTCCATGTGTCCTCCTAAAGAAACCATGGTTCGGATTGTGGCCTGCCCTCGATATTTTAAACTTTGCATAATTCATGCTCCCACAATGATATGCGATCATCAATCTCACATTCTTCATGATAACGTCTGAATCGATGGTTCAAATGTGCACCTTTCGAATCTATGAACTAGATCTTCCCCTCCTTCAATCAACGACTATGATATCCTTCACAACTCCAGACTTCAAGGTTTTTAAATCTCAAACCCAAATTTCTTCCGTACTCAAATCTTCCGAAATTCACAATCTGCTGACACTTGTCCTGCTCGATAAATGGTTATGTTCCCACTTCGTATGTTTGACCTTTCAACTTAGATCAATGGTCTAGTGACCCTCCTCTCAATCGAAGGTCATGCACCTCACTCTGATCAAAAGACTGTTGATCTTTTTCATAGTGATCCAACGGTCACTGTCGCTCCTCCTCTTTATATTTTGAGTTCTCTGTGAGTTAGAATATTTTATAAGTGTTCAAAGGTTTTGAACCTTTGCTCCTCCTATGAGTCCGACTATCAGTTGTCTTTGAAACTTTATGGAAAGTGATATCCCTTCTGAGCTTTGTCCTTAAAAGGATTTTGATTCCCCACACATACCTTGCATTCTCAGGATTTCGATAACTTAGATCGAAGGATTTCTTGAAAATAAATTCTTCTCGCCCACCTGGAATTACTCTAGATTGGGTTCTTCGACACTTGGTTGTTTCACGATGTTGTGCACACCTTCCACCTAGTCTAATTTCCCTTTGTTATCTCTCTGAACTTCTCTGAGCCACTTTGAGACTCAGTCGATGCACTCCTTGCATTCGATAGGCACACCTTGCATACGAGTGTCAAAAGAGAAAGAATTGAAAGTCATCCAGTTTCATCATGAACTCATACAGTCAACCTCTCGAACAATCGTATATGAACGAAAATTAAAATAACCAAACACAAAAAATATCACAGTCATTCAATCACATGTTAAATGAACACAGTCCAAGGATTTGGGACAACTATGTATGTTCTATTCATTCATGAAAACAAATTACATAATGTTTCTTCTACTCTACTTTGTTCTACTGATCCCACTAATCTCCTACAATAATCATACATTCTGATCTATTACAATGCAAAAATAAACTATCTAAGGACTGTCTCCATGAGCTCTCTCATCCTGTCTGCAACCTATCCTATAAAACTCTTAGTGGTTACCTACTCTATCCTAGTACAATAACTAACAATTATTGCTAGATAAGAGTCAACACTCAATATCTATAATCCCTTACAGTCCTTCATGGCTTTACAAACAAGTTACATTTTTAAAATGTTGTTTACAAAATATCTCAACAACCCAATTTAATTCTGATTTAATTTATGATTTGAAATTATGTCATTGCTGAGATGTCGTTCCTTTGCCTCAATGCTTGTGTTTTTACTTTGAAGGCGATGCTCTAGAATTAGAGAGGAAGAAATATAATGTGGTTAGAGCGAGAGTTTATGAGAGTGTGACAAGTAGAGAGAGGAAGACACATAGGAAGGTAGAGAGAGAGTGTGTGAGAGTGAGAGAGATAGAGGAAGAAAGATAAGGGGGTAGAGAGAGTGTGTGAGAGTCAGAGAGACAGAGGAAGAAAGAGAAGGGGGTAGAGAGAGTGTGTGAGAGTGAGAAAGAGAATAAGAAAGAGAAGGGGGTAGAGAGAGTGTGTGAGAGTGTTATTGGGAGAGAGAGGAATATAGTGGTGAGGGTAGAGATATATTGTGAGAGGGAGAGAAAGGGACACAATGATTGGGGTAGAGAGACAATGAGAAGAAGGGGGTCAGAGAGAGGGAAGGGAGGTAGAGAGAGGTAAAGAGAGAGAGGGATACAAAGAGGGGGGGTAGAGAGATAGTAAGAGGAAGGGGGAAATAGAGAGGGATGGGAGGTAGAGAGAGGTAAAGAGATAAAGGAGGGAGAGTGGGGGAGACAAAGGGAGGGGGTGAATTTGGTATATGTAGGAGAGAGAGAGAATACATGGTAGGAGGGAGGGGGAGAGAGAGAGGGAGGAGGGAGGGTATAGACATATTGTGTGAGAGTGTGAGAGGGGGAGATAGGAAGAGAAAGAGAGTGTTTGAGAGTGAGGGAGAGGGATATTGAGAGGGGAGTAGATACAAAGAGAGTGAGAGGAATGAGAGGAGAGAGAGGGAAGGAGGCCAGATATAGGCAGATAGAGAAATAGGGGGAGAGTGGGGGAAGGTTAGATTGAACAAATAAAGAGAGAGTACATGAAGATAAGGGGATGGATGGAGAGGGCCAACAAGCAAAAAAGAGAGGTTGAGAGTGAGATGGAGAGAGGGAGGGAGGGGGTATTGAGAGAGGGTGTAGGGAACGAATGGGAGGGAGGGAGAGAAGGGGAGGGACATAGAGAGACATAAATAGTAGAAGAGAGTTATAGAGTGATATGGAGAGAGAGAGGGAGGTAGAATGAGGGGAAGAGAGAGAGACTGAGGGAGAGAGAGGGAGAGAGAAAGCGGGAAAGAGAGAGGGAGAGAGTGAGAATGAGAGTGAGAAAACAAAGAAGGAAATAGAGAGATAGAGAGAGATAGGTGGTATATGTAGGAGAGAGAGAGAGAGAGGAGATAAAGTGTGAGGGAAGGGGAAAGAGACAAGGAGGATGGGGGTAAAGAGAGAGAGTGTGAGAGCGTGAGAGGGAAGAGAGAAAGAAAAAGAGGGAGTGTTTGAGAGTGTGAGATCTAGGGAGAGGGAGATAAATAGGGGGGTGGGGATAGAGATTGAGAGGAAGGGGGGTGATAAGAAAGGGGGGTTGAGAGAGGTAAAGAGAGAATGGGTGGAGAGTGGGAGAGAGAGAGTGAGAGGGATACAATGTGAGAAGGAAAGAGGGGTAGACATAGGAGAGATAGAGAAAGAGGAGAGATAGAAGGAGGGAGGGGAAGAGAGGGAGGGAGGATGGGGGTAGAGAGACAATGTGTGAGGGTGTGAGAGGAGAAGAGACAAAAATAGAGAAGGGGGTTATAGAGGGAGTGTGTGAGAGTGTGATAGGAGGGAGAGGGAGAGAAAGAGAGGTGGTAGAGAGAGAGAGTGAGAGTAAGGGGGTGGAGAGGGAAGGCGGGTCAAGAGAGATAAATGTATAAATGGTAAGAATTGGGGAGAGAGCAGGAAGGGGAAATAATGAGTGATAGAGGGAGGGGGTAACATTAAGTGAGAGATGGAGGGGGATACAGAGTTAGGGGGAGATAGGTTTAGATGAAATAGATAGAGAGAGGGGATATGGATATAAGGGGAGGGAGGGAGGGACAAGCCAATAGTAGAATATAGGTCAAGAATGATATGGAGAGATAGAGGGAGGGGATAAAGAAATAGAAGGAGAAGGGAAAGAAGGGGAGGGAGGGAGAGATCCAACAAGAGTATAAGATAGGTATAGAGTGGGATGGAGAGAGTAATGTATAATGATACAAAGAAAGATAGGGGAAGAGAGAGAGAGTGAGAGTGAGACTAACAACTAGGAGAGAGAGATGTGGGAGAGACATATGGACTATAGGGGGAGAGAGAGACAAATGGGAAGAGGGAGGGGGAAAGAGTCAAAGTGAGAAAGAGAGGGAGGGAGGAAGGGGGAGAAATAGTGATAGAGGGAGGGAGGGAGGGAGGGAGGGGCAGAGGGAGGGAGAGAGGGAGGAGGGAGAGAAACATATGGAGGGAGAGAGTGGAAGAGGAGAGAGATAGAGAGGGAGAGCATTGAAGAGTGTGAGGCATGGAAATGAAAGTTATAGGTCTATATTATTGTCTAGGTATTGGTCTAGGTATAGGTATAGGTCATGTCATGCCTTTCCATGACTAGGTATTTCCATTCCTAGGTCTTACGATGTGTAATTAAATGCCATGCATTTCCTTGACATGTCGTGCCTTACAATATACCAAAATTTCTAGTGTATGACAGTGTGTGAGGAAGAGATAGGAATATAGAGAGAGGTGGTAGAGAGATTGTGTGTGAGAGAGTGTGAGAGGGAGAGAGAGGAAGACAAAGAGGGAGCATAGAGAGTGTGAGAGGGAGAGAGGAGAATACAAAGAGGGGATGTAGAGAGAGAGAGAGGAGTTATATTGTGATGGAGGGGGAGAGAGGGAGGGAGTAGGGGGTAGAGAGAGTGTGTGTGAGAGTGTGAGAGGGGGAGAGATAAATACATAGAGGGGGGCTAGAGAGATAATTTGAGAATGAGGGAGAGGGGGAGAAAGAGGGTCGGTACAGAGAGAGAGTGAGAGAGAAAGTGGGGAGAGAGAGAGGGAGACAAATAAGGGGGGTAAAGAGATAGAGTGAAAGGAAGGGGGGGAGATAGAGGTAGAAAGAGGGGAAGAGAGAGAGTGAGAGTGAGAATAATAACAAGCATAGGGAGAGGGGGGTGGGAGAGAGAGGGGGTGTATAGGGTGAGGGAGTGACAAAGGGTAAGAGGGAAGGGTAGTGTGTGTTTGTGTGTGTGAGAGACAGAGAGGGGGAGGGAGGGAGAGAGAGAGAGAGGGAAGAGGGAGAGAAATATATGGAGGGAGAGAGAGTGGAAGAGGCGGGAGATAGAGAGGGAGTGAGTGTGAGACTGAGACATGCAAAGGAATAATCTAGGTATATATATAAGTATTGTTATGGCTTGACATTGTTGGCAAATATTGAACAAGAAACGAATGCGTGTTGATGGGTGTTGTCATTAATGGCAACAGTGGAGATGGTAGGATAAGAAGGATAAAACCCCTTGGGGATTCGGACGTAAAAGCTCAGGAGGAACAGGATTGAAGAAAACGCGCACAACAAGAATTTACAGAGAAGAAGGAAGACAGAGATCCAATGACCGATGGATCCCATTCAAATTTCTCAAAAGGCTGACAACCGTCAGATCTGCAGAAGTTGCAAGGGAGATAAGTCATAAGAGATTCGGGGATCGGGACTTTGAACTGTCCAATTCACTTGACATCAAAAACCCCAAAATCACGATATGCGATTTTGCGATTCGATCGTAGCCGTTAAATCAAGCAGAGATCGGGACCATCCACTTGTAGACAGGAGGCTTCATCGGAGTTTCGGGGATCGAGATTTCAATATGCAAAGAACACAATGCAACGAAAACCC
>ML781544.1:443201-460197 GCA_009831015.1 Picea engelmannii
AGGGTGATAAAGAGGGAGGGTAAATAGAGAGACTTTGAGGAAGGGTGGAGAGAGAGGGAGACAAAGAGGAGGGGTGTATGGAGAGAGAGAGTGAGAGTGAGACTAACAATGAGGAGAGAGAGAGGGGGGTTGGGAGAGAGCTGGAGGAGAGAGGGTTGGGTATAGTGGGAGGGAGGGACAAATGAGAATAGGGAGGGATGACGAAAAAGAGATATGAAGGGAGAGAAAGTTGGGAAGGGAGGAGGGAGATAAATAGATAGAAGGGGAAAGAGAAAGGGAGAGAGTGGAAGAGGGGGTATATAGAGAGATAAAGTGGGTGTCAGAGTGTGAGTCATGGAAAGGAAAGGTATATATCTAGGTCATGGTCTAAGTACAGAACTAGGTATAGATATAGATCTACATCTTGGTCTATGTCTTGCCATGCATTTACATGTCTAGGTATTACGTTGTCTATGTCAACACCCTGTCTAGGACTGTGAGAGGGAGAGAGAGAGGGGGTAGAGAGAGAGAGAGAGGAAGTGAAGGAAAGAGAGGGAAGGGAGGTAGAGAGAGATAAAGAGAGAAAGGGGAGGAGAGTGGTGGAGAGAGAGGGAGGGGGATACAAAGTGAAGGTGACAGAGGGGTATATGTAGGAGAGATATAATGGGAGGTATGGGGAGGATTATAAAGATGAGTAGAATAGGAAATAGGAGGGTGTGCACATTCATAGAGCCCATGCATGTTCTTAGGAACACATGTGTGTTATTCATAATTCAATTTGTTTTGTGGGAATGAAAACTCTAGTGTACATCTATATTTATTTGGTTTCCTCATATTTAGGTTTGGGATGACAAACCTAGTGGTTGGATCTACAAATAGATAAAAAAATTCATTTTGTGAATACCTTTAAATCTCTATTTTTACGTTATTTTTCTATATGCTACAAAATTTTGTTGTTGATGAAACTATAGACATAGATATAGTTGACTATGGAGATTCTGAATATATATATATATATATATATATATTAAATTAATATTATTTACTATTTTTAATCTATTTTTGTCTTTTCATATATCAAAATCCTAGCATACATACCTCTTTTATTTTTTCTATAATATTTTTTCATCTTAACCATTTCTAAAATGAGATATATATTTCACTAGAAGAAATTGATATCTACAATCTTAAAAAATATATATATTTTTTCTTATAATGTTAAGACCCTCGTAGCCTGCAATAACAACGAAATATACCTTATATTTTGCAAGAAAAATAACATAACACTATTAAAAAAAATCAAATTTCACATAGATATTCACAATTTCTATAAATAAAAGTTGTATATTAGGAAATCCAATTTAATTTCCTGTGTTTCATCCTTTTACACCATATTCAAATTCATTGTAAAAGTGCGTTGAATAATCCCTCCAAGTTAACAAATTGTTACTTTTCCATGTTTTCATTTCCACTAATGTGTCATGAGATACCAACATTATCTTGTGATTTCCATTTAATGATCCTAATAAAAATAAGTTTTGAAATATAATGATTATGATGATGATGATTGTCCACTAAGACCATGTTTGGTCTATAGGACCTTAAAAATAAAAACAAAGAGAATATTTATTAAACCTCCATAGTTTTGATGACATAACGTCTTTGGGATATTAGTAGTGTCATTTTTTTTTTTAAATTGGAAATATAATTCACACATACACAAGGAATTCTAAGAGAGTTCTTATCATTCTACACCTTATTTGTATAAGAGAGATGTCAAATCTTGTCCTCCCATGGAATTTTAGGATTCTTCTAGCACCTTGTTTCTCTATTCAACTCATAAGAGTTCATTCATATTTTAGCAATGCTGATTTTATTCATTAAGATAGCTATAATAAAGAGATTATTTTGAGCTTCTAGATTGGAGTTAATGACCCCTTTATAGTATCACAATCCTCTTAACCTATATGTATTCATTGCATCATGATTTCACCTTAAATATAGATGTGCTAGTATTATATTTATTCATTGCACCATGATTTCACTTTAAATATAGATGTGCTAGTACTGTAATTGCAACAATATTATATAGAGTGATGTACTACTTTATTCTCCAAGGGTTTAGCAAAAAATTAGTATTAGTATTCCAATCCCTCTCAATACATAGGTGAATTTGACTAAAGTTTGAAATGATCCTCAAAAACCCCTTGTTTTTCATGTTATTTATTAGTTTGTTGTATATTAGGTACCTAGTCATAGACAAACTATCAATGGGTGAAAGACCAACTTCTATAATGAGGATTGGAAGTAGTGTATTTATTTCAATTTTCAATATTATAAATTATAAAGTCTTTTGGATTTCCTCGGTTTTCCTCCAGGATTCTCTAGATATGTTGCAACCCCAAAATATACATCCATATAAGATAAAAAGAGTGAGGAAAGTCTTGAAAAAGCTTCCCGTCATTAATCAATTTTTCAATATAATAGTTCCAATTAATCTTCTGATGAAGGTGAACTCCAAAGTATTTGTATGAACTAAATTCCTACATAAAATTAGCATAAGTGTTCCTTCTAGATTTGATTATCATAATTTTCCTTGTCAATGTTCACTCACAAACTATTGGTGCTAGAATAGATCTCTTTCATGATTCTTAGTTGTTTGTGAAGATCAATGAGACACCTTTCCATAATAACAATATCATTGATGCTTTTTATTTCATTAATATTTTAGTGATGATAATTTATTTGTTCTTTAAGTGGGAGTGGTATAAAAAATAAGTGACTTGGATTTTTTACAAAATTATTAGTTTTATTTGTGGTGAAGATCATGTGCACCCATCTAATTAATTATTTGTATATAATAACGTGGAAAAAAATAATATAAAAATAAAGAATTACCAACATTTATTTACAAAATAATTATTTGTATATGTTGTGAAAACTCATGTACCAAATTAAATTTGAGTATTTACAAATTAATACTTTTTGTTTGCAATGAAAACTCCCACAATTAACCCTATGTAGACATGGAAATTCATATTTAGCTCCATCTTTGTCCCTTTCTTTGTTTTGGCACCACTTCATTATTGTTATGAACATGAGAATTTCTAGAATTTTTTAAACTTAATGGTGAAATAAGTTATTTATCTCTCCATGGATGGTTAAATACCCCATTTCTAGTAAGGACAACATACATTTCTACAATTTTAAGACCACTTGATGTAGGCATTGCTAATTTGTGGTTGTAAGAGATGGGTTCTCTTGTTGTGGGGATGACTATCATATATATGAGTAGACATCAATGGTAATGGTTCCATAAGTTTAGCTTTATATGGTCATTGTTATTAGTTGGGATATATTCACTCTTACTCAAGAATGTTTTTGTTATTTGTATCTATAAATGTTTTGTTTCACTCAAATGTGATGAAGGGTTGTAAAAAACATTTTGAAGCTTACAAGTTAAGGTTGTACTAATTGTTTTTGGTTTCTAGATGTTTCTATTGAAATTTAGTTAGGTTGAGTGATTGTTTTGTCAATTATTATTGGTGTGTTATCAATTTGAAATGAATATGTGTGAGGAGTCATAACACAAATTCCATTAGATAATAGTTAAGGGTGAATTGAGGTTCATAATATATTTAAAAGACATGCAACCTTGTACCACTCATTATAAGTAAATTGTCCATTTTCATTCTAGAACTTCTAAACATTTTTCACATGTGAGAATTATTTTTTTTATTGTTTAATTTATATTGAAGGAAAAAAAATGAAGTTCATTAAAGATTTCAATGTTTATGTGTAAAAAAATATTTTTTGTAATATAATTAAAAAAATGATTAAATCATATACTAACAAACTAGGTTTATGAGATGTGTAAAAAACTAAAATAAATTAATATAATTAAAAATACATTAAATTATATATATAAACAACCTAGGATATATCTGATGTAGGAGCATCACCTTCCAAGTCAACAATGCACACGTGGAGGAAAACGAATGAGATATCAGCAGGACTGAGCTTCAAATAAAAAAATTATTTCAAAGATAAATCAATTGTTGAGATATTTTGTAAACAACATTTTAAATATGTAACTTGTTTGAAAATTCTTACAGACTGCAAGAGATTGCATAAATGGACTATTGACTCTTATCTGGCAATAATTGTTAGTTATTGCAATAGGACAAAGTAGGTAACAACTTTGAATTGATAAGATAGATTTCAGACAGGATGAGAGAACTTGTGGAGCCAGTCCTTAGAGAGTTTTTCATGGTTGTATTGAAACAGATAGACAGAGTAGAAAAAATGAGATAGAGATCAGAGAGATCAGTAAAATAGAGTAGAGTAGAAGGAACACTATGTAAAATTGTTTTCATGAATGAATAGAACAGACACAATTGTCCCAAATCCTTGGATTGTGTTCATTTGATGTATGATTGAATGATTGTGATATTATGTGTGTTTGGTTATTTTCATTTTCGTTCATGTATGATTGTTCGAGAGATTGACTGTATGAGTTCGTGACGAAGTTGGATGAGTTTAAATTGTTTCTCTTCTGACACTCGTATGCAAGGTGTGCATATCAAACACAAGGAGTGCGTTGACTGAGTCTCGGAGTGGCTTAGAGAAGTTCAGAGAGAGCAAGAGAAACTTAGACCAGATGCAAGGTGTGCATAACATCAACGAGAAACCAAGCTTCGAAGAAACAACACAGAGGAATGCCAGGTGGGAGAGAAGAATTTATTTCCAAGAAATCCTTCATTTTGGGTTATCGAAATCCCGAGAACGCAAGGTGTGTGTGGGAATTCGAAATCCTTTAAGGACAAATCTCAGGAGGTATAACACTTTTCAAAAGTGTTGAAGATATCCCAGAGTCGGACTCGTAGGAGGATAAAAGGTTAGAAACCTTTGGAGACTGATAAATCTTCTAAGTCAGAACAAGATTAGAAGCTCAGGAGGAGGAGCGACTGTGATCGTTGGATCACAGTGAAGAGGATCGACCGTCGTTGGATCAGAGGAAGGTGCAAGAACCTTAGCACTTCACAGCACAAAGGAGAGGGAAGATATTTGGGTTGAAATTTGATATTTTCAGAGCTCGAAGAGCCGAAAACTCAAAATAGGATCTCAGTCATCTGATCACAGGAGTATATCTGAGCCATCAGATTGTTCGTGGAAAATACAAAGCATTAGATCATCATAGAGGATCTAGACCATAAGATATCGTGAAGTCCAAGAGGAAGAAAGTTTGAAACTTGAAACACCCGAGGCTCAATGAGCCAAAGGGATGAAGTGATTTTGGATCATTGATCTAGGAGGTTACATGTCAATAGGTCGAAAGATCCAGAGCAAGGCGAAGGTTGAAGCATTGAAACATCCAAAGCTCGAATACCCGAATAGACAAGAACCTTCGATCTGTGAGGAGACATTTGGCAGTAAATCTTCAGCTCCGGGGAAATTGAAGTGGGTTTTTTAGTTTGAGAACTGAAATCGTTGGAGTGTGAAGACCCAAAGACCTGAAGTAAAATATGGACCATTAGATCTAAGGGAGACGTGGCATGGATACATGAAATCCGGGAAAAGTACCAAAGTGATTTGTAGTCACTGTATTTAAGAGGGACATGGCGTAGATCCATGCATTCTAGTTAAATAACCGAAGTAATCCTCAATCATTATATCAAGAGGACACGTGTTAGTGGATTATAGAGTCTGGGTAAAATCCATTGGGGAAAAGTAAGTTTGATATTTGAGATTTTAGAAGTCCAGAGACCAGTTGGAGACCTCGACCATCGATCGAGAAGAGTTTTGTAGGACCATTGATTTGAGTTGAAAGGTCAAAAATCCATAGTGTGAGTAGGACTATTGATTTATGATAGGTGTTCGTAGATCACTAGTTTTGGAGGATTGACATACAGAAGAGAGTTGGGTTTGAGATTTCAAAATCCCAAAGTTTGGAGTTGTGAAAGAGATTGCAATCGTTGATCGAAGGAGGGGAAGATCTAGTCCATATATTCGAAGGGTGAAGATATGAATTGTCAATTAAGATGTTATCATCAAGATTGCGAGATTGACGATCTCGTAGAATTGCAGGAACATGAGTTGCACAAAGTTTAAAATATTGAGGGCCGACCACAATTCAAACCATGGTTTCATCAGAAGGACACGTGGAAGCTTGAGGATAATTGCGGGTCCAAAGGTAGTTTAAATCCAAACCACTTGTGAGTGCACCTGCAATCGTGTGGTCATCACCCAAGGTCACATTCAAGAGAGGGATTATCTGAAAAGGAGCTATCACTCAGCACTATGAGATTTCACAATAGAGCGAAATGGAAGGTCGAGGGTTTTATTGGACCTGCACCAAGAAGTTGGAAGGGCTTGTGTCATGATATAGAAGGAAATCATTAAGGTTTCAGAGAGTCATCAGACTCAAAGAATCAGACATCCTTCGACCAGGAGGTCGCAGAGCCCTACAAGGAGTAGGGGGGCTTCATCAAGTGGTATCAAAGAAATTATTGAATTTATTTGTAGATAACAAGAAAAGGGGAAAGGAGGTAAGTTGATATCATTTGTGGATAAAAAATTTAATTTATGTTTGTAGGTGACAAAGTGAAATCATGCCACCTAGAAGGAGTAGAGCGAAAGTAGAAATGGAAGAAGAAATGAGGTGAATCCAAATGAGACTGGATTCCATGGAAATAATGTAGAGAAGAGCACTAGACGTTGGAGATATCAGTGAAGCTAAGAGTGAGAAAATAGAGGCCAAAGAAAATGTAGCAAAGGATGTTGCACAAGATCGCCTGATAAAAGTTTTTTCAAAAATAGGAACCAGAGCAGGAATAGAGGTGCTGATGTATGAAGACAATTTAGAAGTTGAAGAATTGTTAGATTGGATACATGCTATGGAAAAATACTTCGATTATGAAGATATTGAAGAAGAAAAGATGGTGAAGCATGCAGTGACAAGACTGAAAGTTCATGCAACACTGTTGTGGGATGAACTTCAAGAAGAACGAAGGAGAAATCGTAAGCAAAAAATTAAAAACTAGGATAGGATGGTAGCTAAGATGAAAGCCAAATTTATCCTAAAGGATTACAAAATTAATCTTTACAGAAGATTACAGAATCTGAGACATAAAGGTTTATCATTGAAGGAATACACTGAAGAATTTTATAGATTGAACATTAGGGCTGAACATAAGGAAAATGAATATGAAAAGATAGCTAGATATATCAATGGGTTGAGATATGAAATCCAAGAGGAGATCAACATGATGTCGGTGAGTACAGTCAAGGATTCTTATCAATAAGCCTTGAAAGCTGAAGAAAAATTGGCCAGGAAGTAAATCCAATGAAGAAGAGGAGGAAACTCAAGAAAAGGTAAGGGAACTACCAGAGAGAAGTTCCAAAAGAAGAAGCATGAAGCTGACAAACACCATAGTCACCATTCTTGGGTATGTGTTATATTCTTTGCATGTGTGTGTGTGTGTGGGTCAGATATGACAATTGCGTCTAACGATCCCTCACAGTAGTGTTCGGTTTGTGCCATGTGCACCGGGTTCTTTCCTAAGGGGGTCCCAGGGGAGGCATGTATGCCCCCCCCCCCTGGTTACGCACAGCGTTCGGCACTGGGCGTAGCCCGAGATCGACGGGGTTTAGGTTAAGTTGCCGCTAAAATATGGAAGGATTAGAACACTTCCCGGGGTTCTTCACATTCCAAAAATAGCTAGGAGCCTAATATCTGTAAGCAAGATGGATGATGCAGGAGTGGATACTGTATTTGGAAAGAACACTTGCAAGATGGTATGAGGAGAAATGGTGTTGATGAGGGGAGTTTGTTACATAACTATATACAAGTTGCTAGGAAGAACTTATACTAATGGGTGTAATAGTTTTTTTGTCCCTGAACAGAGAAATAAAGAAGACAAGACCAATATTGTCCCTAGAAAGAAGACAGTGCTGTGGAATCAAAGACTGGGACATATTGGAGAAAAGGGCCTTCGAGCACTACACGGTAAAGGTATGGTTGAAGGTATGTCTAATTGCACTCTAGTTTTTTATTTATGTGAACATTGCATATATGGTAAACAAAATCGAGTAAGATTCCCATCTGGTGCTACAAGAGAAAAGGGGATATTAGAGTTGATACACAGTGATGTGTTTGGACCTATTCCTGTTCCATCCCTAGGTAAATATGTGTATTATGTTTCATTCATAGATGAGTTTTCAAGGAACACATGGATTTATTTTCTTAGAAAGAAATCTGAGGTATTTGATAAATTTAAAGAGTTTAAGGCTCTGGTAGAAAATCAGACAGAGAAGAAAATAAAGGTATTGAGAACAAATAATGGTGGAGAATTCTACAGAAGTGAATTCTAAAAATTATGTAAGAAGTGTGGTACAGCAAGGCAAAATACTACTCCATACACTCCTCAATAGAATGGAGTTGCATAAAGGATGAATAGGACACTGATGGAAAAAGCAAGGAGCATGCTCAACGGTGTCAAGTCAGGACAAGAGTTTTGGGTAGAAGTAGTGGGTACAACATGTTACCTGGTCAATCGATCACCTTCATCAGTGTTGGATGATAAAACTCTACATGAGGTATGGTCTAGAAATAAACCCTCTCTTAGAGTGTTTGGTTGTGATTCTTATGTACATGTTCCAAAGGAAAATAGAAGTAAGTTGGATAAAAAGGATGAAAAGTGTATCTTTATTGGTTATAAAGATCGTGTGAAAGGTTATAAGCTTTGGAACCCATAAACCAAGAAATTTTTTTATAGTCAAGATCTTGTTTTCAGAGAGGTAAAAGATGTGTCCAAACAAGAATTCCTACCAGCGCAAGATGAACCTATGAAAATAGATCTTGAGTTGGATGATGCAAAATCTGAATCATCTAAAGAAGAGGAAGCAGAAGAAGAAGAAGAAGAAGAAGAACCTCATACCCCAGTATTGAGGAGATCAGTGAGAGATAGAAGGGAACCAGAAAGGTATAGTCCACCTGATTTTCATTCCAAATTTGCTTTATCTATTACTGATGATGATCCTAGAACTGTTAGGCAAGCAGTGAATTCCGAGGATAGTAAACTCTGGAAGAAGGCCATGGCTGAAGAAATGGATGACTTGGATAAAAATGAGGCATCAAATATAGTTGAGTTGCCATCTCGAAGAAAATCGGTTGGTAGAAAATGATTGTTCATAATGAAGTTTAATGCAAAAGGTAAAGTGGAGAAATACAAATCTTGGTTAGTAGCAAAAGGTTTTTGCCAGGTAGAGGGAATTGACTTTGGTGAGATTTTTTCTCCTGTTGCTAAGTTAACTTCTATTAGATTTCTTTTATCTATTGTTGTTGCTTTTGATCTTGAAGTGGAACAGATGGATGTGAAGACAACATTCCTAC
This sequence comes from Picea engelmannii, assembly GCA_009831015.1. Lineage (NCBI taxonomy): Eukaryota > Viridiplantae > Streptophyta > Pinopsida > Pinales > Pinaceae > Picea > Picea engelmannii. The sequence continues at coordinate 452,575 of ML781544.1, forward strand.
ATGGGGATCTGGAAGAAGAAATCTACATGAAGCAACCAGAAGGCTTTGCAGTGAAGGGAAAGAAGGAGTTCGTCTGTAATCTAAAGAAGTCACTATATGGTCTGAAGCAATCACCTAGGATGCGGTACCAAACGTTTGACACATACATCCTTGGATTGGTATTTGTAAGAAGCAGGGATGATCACTGTGTATATTCCAAATAGGTTGGTAATCACTTCATTTATGTAGTGTTGTATGTTGATGACATGTTGTTGGCAGGAAATAACATGGATGTTATCAAGGAGGTGAAATCACAGCTATCCTCCAAATTTGACATGAAGGATCTCGGTGCTTCTAACTTCATTCTGGGAATGGAGATTAAAAGAGATCATGCAAACAAGAAACTTTGGTTGAATCAGAGAAAATATGTTGAGAAGATATTGCAGAGGTTTAATATGAATGCAAGTAAACCGGTCAAGGTTACTATTTATATAGGTGTAAAGTTATCTGCAGATCAATGTCCCAAGACACAGGAAGAAGAAGAGGACATGTCCCATGTTCTGTATGCCAATGAAGTTGGCAGTTTGATGTATGCAATGGTCTGTACTAGACCGGACATTGCACATGCAGTGGGATTTTTGAACAGGTATATGTCAAAACTAGGGATGGATCATTGGACAACAGTAAAGAGGGTCTTCAGGTATCTTTGTGCCACCACCAGTTATGGATTGTGCTACCAAGGAAGACCAGGATTGGATAGAGTGGTGGAAATACATGGCTTTGTAGATGTAGACTAGGTTGGAGATCTAGATCGTAGAATATCTACAAGTGCGTATGTGTTTAACCTATTTGGAGGAGCAATCAATTGGATGAGCAAAAGACAGGCTATAGTGGCACTCTCAACTACAGAAGCTGAATACATGGCCGCCACTCATGCAAGCAAGGAAGTAGTATGGTTACAAATATTGTGTTCAGGTATTGGGTTGGTACAACAAGCAGTGAGATTAGATTGTGACAGTCAGAGTGCAATCTTCCTGGCAAAGAACCCATCTTATCATTCGAAGAAAAAACATATTGATGTTTGGTATCACTTTGTGAGAGACATGGTTGAGGAAAAGAAGGTGTTGCTGGAAAAGGTTGACACTTTAAAGAATGTTGCAGATTCATTGACAAAGTCTATGAGCACAAAAAAGTTATCCTCGTGTAGAGTAACAATGGGCATTGTTTCCCTGGATTGTTGACTATATAATCCCTTGGACCCCAGGATGCAAAGAAAACAACAAGTGGGAGAATGTTGGGTATGTGTTATATTCTTTGCGTGTGTGTGTGTGGGTGTGTCAGATATGACAACTACGTCTGAAAATCCCTCGTACTAGTATATATTGTATAGTGAATGGTGAAATTTTTGGGCGGTTTTTTCTATATTTGGCGGTTTACTAAAAATAATCTTGGTTTTAGGGATTACGGTTTTGGTATCTACGGAATACCTAAAAACATTGTATATATTGTATAGTGAATGGTGAAATTCGATAATAATGAATATACAAAATGTTTTCCCGGTTGAGGGTTTCTGGTATAATATCTCTGTGTACTATGTGAATGAGCCATTGATTAAATTCTGTGTTGCTTAAGAATCTATATGCATTGCTTTACTTCACAGGTTTAAAACTTACAACCATGAGAAAGGTGGAATTTCTAAATAAGGACAACATGGAGGAAGAAGCTCTTTTCCTAGAGGAAGAGGATGAGGAAGAGCCAGAGGAGGTGTAGTTAGATGCTATACCTGTCTTGGGAATGTCCCGAGGGAAAGAACAAAGGAATAGGTGAAACACACATTGTTGAAGCACAAAAGCATGTGGAAGAAGAAGCAATAGAAGGAGGAAGGAACCTCATGATGAGAAATATTTTTCTTAAACCCAAGAAGGATGTAGAGGAACCAGTTCAATGAACAAGTCTGTTTAGAACTCCTTGCAAGGCAAAAGATAGAGTTTGCAAGGTGATCATAGACAGTGGGAACACTGACAATATAGTATCCAAAAATATGGTGGAGAAGCTGGAGTTGAAGACAACTACACATCCAAACCCATACAAAGTATCATGGTTGCAGAAAGCACATCAAGTAATGGTAAGTCAACAATGCCAAGTTGAATTTAAAATAGGAGGTTATAGGGATGAAATATTATGTGATGTAATTCCTATGGATTTCTGTCATATTTTATTGGGAAGGATGTGGCAGTATGACCAAAAAGTTATTCATGATGGAAGGAAGAATACCTATACCCTAGAAAATAATGGTAGGACACATATATTGTTACCCATAGAGGACAAAGAGAAAAAGAGAGAACCTAGTTCAAGCATACTTCTCAAGAGTGGGAAGGAACTCTTGAAAGAAGTCAAGAAGGAGAAAGAAATGTAGTTTGTTGTAGTGAGGAAGCCTAGAGTTATCCTTACAAATACTTTCATGGAATATTTTCCTATAGAAATCTAGGAACTGTTAGAAAAAATTGTTGATATAGCAGTGGATGAGTTACCACACTCATTGCCACCAATAAGGAGTATAAGCCATCATATTGACCTTATTCCAGGACCTAGTTTACCAAACAAAGAAGCTTATAGGTTGACACCTAGAGAGAATGAGGAAGTCAAAAATAAAGTCCAAGAGTTGTTGGATAAAGGTTTAGTCAGGGAAATCCTAAGCCCATGCACAATACCAGCTGTGTTAAGTCCAAATAAGGATGGAGGATGGAGAATGTGTACAGATTCCCAAGCCATTAACAAGATAACCATTAGGTACAGATTTTCTTTACCGAGGATGGATGATTTGATGGATTGTTTGAGTGGATAAAGCTATTTTTCCAAGATAGACTTGAAGAGTGGATATCATCAAATAAGGATGAGAGAGGGAGATGAATGGAAAACATCATTCAATACAAATGAAGGATTGTTTCAATGGTTGGTCATGCCATTTGGGTTGACAAATACACCAAGCACATTTACGAGGTTAATGAATGAAGTGTTGAAGGAATTCATAGGGAAGTTTGTAATAGTATATCTGGATGACATACTAATATTCAGTAAGACTAAGGGAGAACACTTAATACATTTGACATCATTGATGGAAAAGTTGCAGCAAGAAAAGTTGTTGATAAATCTGAAGAAAGTTATTTTATGAGGAAGGAACTCATATATTTGGGTTTTGTGATCTCTTCAAATGAATTGAATATGGATCCAGAAAAGGTAAGAGCAATCAAAGAATGGCCATCGCTAAGAAACATATTTGAGGTAAGAAGTTTTCATGGGTTAGCAAGATTTTATAGAAATTTTATCAGAAATTTTAGTGGTATATGTGCACCCATGCTAGACACTGTGAAGAAGAAACACAAGTCCTTTAGTTGGATAGAGGAATCTGAAAAAGGTTTCAAAGTGTTGAAGGAAAAGATCACAAAACAACCAATTCTGGTCTTGCCAGAGTTTGGAAAAACATTTCAGGTGAGATGTGATACAAGTGGATTAGCTATTGGAGCAGTCTTCAGTGAGGATAATAGGCCAGATGCTTATTTCAGTGAGAAACTGAATGACACCAAGAATACTTATTCCACATATGACAAAGAATTCTATGAAGTGATTCAAGATTTGAAGCAGTGGAGACACTATCCAATTCCGAAAGGATTTGTCTTGTACAATGATAATCAATCTTTGCAATTTATTACTAGGCAAGAAAAGTTGAATCAAAAACATGAAAAATGGGTAGAATTTATGAAAAATTTTACTTTTTTTATTAAGAACATTGTTGGAACTGCAAACAATGTTGCAGATGCTTTGAGCAGGAGGAGTTTGATTATACAGGAATTTCAAGTGGATACCTTAGGGTTTCAATAGCTCAAAGAGATGTATAAAGAAGATGTAGATTTTAAGGAGGCTTATGAGGCATGCAAGAATCCTTTATTGGGAGACAAAAGCCCATGGACTGAATATTTTATCCAAGATGGATTATTGTTCAACAGAAGCCAATTGTGCATACTGAAAGGTTGTGGGATGAAATTAGTATGGATTTTGTTTTGGGATTGCCTAGAACCCAAAAAGGGAGCAATTCTATATTTGTTGTGGTGGACAGATTTTAAAAAATGGCACATTTCATACCATGCCAGAAAACAAACAATGCTACACACATAGATAATTTGTTTTTCAGAGAGGTAGTGAGACTACATGGATTGCAGAGGAGCATAGTCTCAGACAAGGACACAAAATTTGTAGGACACTTTTGGAGAAATCTATGGAAGAGGCTGGGGATGAACTTGTACTTTAGTTCAACATATCACCCTTAGACAAAAAGACAAACTGAAGTAGTAAAGAAGAGTCTCATAAACTTGTTAATAAGTTTAGTCACTGAGCAAGGTCGATAATGGGATCAGATTCTGACACAGACACAATTAGTATTCAACAATTCAGTGAACAAGAACATAGGGAAAATTCCATTTGAAATTGTGTATGGTATACATCCAAGAGGGATTACAGAGTTGAGAGATCTAAACCAAGATAAGTTCAGAGGTGTTGGAGAAGAGGATTTTACATAAGAAATGCAGAAACTCCATGACAGATTCAAAGAACAGCTACAAAACAACACCCATAAATACAAGAGCAGAGTTGATCAAAAGAGGAGAGAAGTTCAATTCAAAGTTGGAGATGAAGTTTTAGCTCATTTGAGAAAATAATTTTTTCAAAGGGGAACATATAACAAATTGAAGATGAAGAATATAGGGCCATGATGGATTCTTAGGAAATTCACAACCAATTCTTATGAGATTGAGTTTCTAGACAATGTTGGGATATCACTGATATTCAATATTGTAGACTTGTATTCTTACAGGGGAGATGAGGCGGGAGAATCAAATGATCAAAAAGAAATTAAGCGGGAAGAGAAATTGCCCACAACAGAAAAACCTCAGACGGATAAAATCATTGAACAAAGAGATGAAAAGAAGACCAGGAGAAAGACATATCCTGAATACTTAGTGAGGTGGACAGATCATCCAATGGAAGATACAAGCTGAGTTACAGAACTTGATATTTTGAAGCATGGAAAGATAGTGCAGGAGCTCATGGACCAGAGTCCATGAAATATTTTTAACTAGAGGAGTATGATGTAGGAGCATCACCTTCCAAGTCAAGAACACACATGTGGAGGTGAATGAATGACATCTTAGCAGGACCAAGTTTCAAATCAAACATTTATTTCAGAGATAAATCAGTTGTTGAGATATTTTGTAAACAACATTTTAAATATGTAACTTGTTTGAAAAGCATTACGGATTGTAAGAGATTGCAAATATGGAGTGTTGACTCTTATCTAGCAATAACTGTTACTTATTGTAATAGGACAAAGTAGGTAATAAATTTTAATTGATAGGATATACTTGAGACAGGATGAGAGAGCTCATGGAGCCAATCCTTAGATAGTTTTTTCATTGGTGTATTGAAACAAATAGACATAGTAGAAAGAATGAGATAGATATCAAAGAGATCCGTAGAACATAGTAGAGTAAAAGAAACACTATGTAAAATTGTTTTTATGAATGAATAGAACAAATAGAATTGTCCAAAATACTTGGACTATGTTCATTTTATGTATGATTGAATGACTGTGATATTCTGTGTGTTTGGTTATTTTCATTTTCGTTCATGTATGATTTCTCGAGATATTGACTGTATGAGTTTGTGACGAAACTGGATGAGTTTCAATTGTTTCTCTTTTGACACTCGTATGCAAGGTGTGTATCTCGAACACAAGGAGTGTGTAGATTGATTCTCTGAGTGCCTCAGATAAGTTCATAGAGAACAAGAGAAAATTAGGCTAGGTGCAAGGTGTGCATAGCGTCATGGAGCGACCAAGCTTCGAAGAACCATTGCAGAGGAACGCCAGGTGGGCGAGAATAATTTATTTCCAATAAATCCTTGATTTTGATTTATCAAAATCCTCAAAACACAATGTGTGTGTGGGAAGTCGAAATCCTTTAAGGACAAAGCTTAGGAGGGATAACACTTTTCTCAAGTGTTGACAATATCCCAGAGTCAGACTCATAGGAGGAGAAAAGGTTCAAAACCTTTGGAGACTAATAAATATTCTAAGTCAGAAGAATATTAGAATCTCAGGAGGAGGAGATACCATGATTGTTGGATCGCAGTGAAGAGGATCGATAGTCATGAGATTAGAGGAAGGTGCAAGAACCTTAGAACTTTGCAGCATAGAGGAGAGAGAACCTATTGGGGTTGAACTTTGAAATTTTTGGAGCCCGAAGAGCTGTAAACCTGAAGTAGGATCTCAGTCATCCTATCACAAGAGTAGATATGAGCCATTAGATTGTTCAAGTCAAAGACCAAACATCGAATCGTTAGAGAGGATTTGGACCGTCAGATATTGTGAAGTTCGGGAGGAAGCAAGTTTGAAACTTAAAACACCTGAAGCGCAGAGAGTCGAAGGTCCAAAGTGAATCTAGATCGTTGATTCAAGAGGTTATGTGTCAATAGGTTGAAATATCCAGAAGAAGGTGAAGGTTGAATATTTTAAACATCTGAAGCCTGAATACCCAAAGAGACGAGAACTGTCGATTTGTGAGGAGACACTTGGCAGCATATCCCGAACTCAAATCGTCGGAGTATGAAGACCCAAAGATCCGAAGTAAAATATGGATAACTAGACCTAAGGGAGATGTGGCATGAGTCCGTGAACTCCGGGAAAAGTCCCAAAGTGATTTGTAGCCACCAGATCCAAGAGGGACGTGGTGTAGATACATGCATTTTGGGTAAATTCCTGAAGTAATCCTCGATCATTAGATCAGGAGGACACACATCGATGGATTATGGACTCCTGGTAAAATCCATTAGGGAAAAGTAAGTTTGCGACTTGAGATCTCATATGTCTAAAGACCTGGAGGAGACCTCGACTGTCGATTGGGAAGAGTGTCATAGGACCATTGATGTGAGATGAAAGGTCAAACATCCATAGTGGGAGAAGGGCCTTTGATTTGGAGGACAGGTGTCCACATATCGCTATTTCCAGAGGATTGACATACGAAAGAAAGTAGGGTTTGAGATTTCAAAATCTTGAAGTTCGGAGTTGCGAAAGAGATCGCATCTATTGATTGAAGGAGGGGAAGATCTAGTCCATAGATTTGAAGGGCATAGATCTGAACCATCGATTCAAACGATATCATCAAGATCACAAGATCAATAATCCCATAGCATTGTGGGAACAAGAGTTTCACGGAGTTTAAAATATTGAGGGCGAGACACAATTCAAAACATGGTTTCCTAAGAAGGACATGTGGAAGTTTGAGTATAATTGTAGGTCCAAAAGTAGTTTAACTCCAAACCTCTTGTGGGTGCGCCCGCAATTGCGTGGTCATCACCCAAGGTCACATTCAACAGAGGGATTATCTCAAAAGGAGCTATCGCTCAACAGTCTAAGATTTTGTAGCAGAGCAAAAGGGAAGGCCGTAGGTTCTATCGACCCTACACCAAGAAGCCAAAAGGGCCTATGTCTTAATATAGAAGGAAACCATTAAGGTTTCAGAGAGTCATTAGACTCAAATAATAGAATATCCTTTGACCAGGAGGTCACGCAACCCTACGGGGAGTAAGGGGGTT
>ML781544.1:466497-477115 GCA_009831015.1 Picea engelmannii
GAATATATCGCTTTCCCTAGATCTAACTATTGAATTAAATTGGAAGTGAGAATAAGAGACATACCTTGTAATCGCTTCCTTAATCTTTGTTGCTCCTGCTTCGCTCCAGCACTCTCGTGCAGTCAAGATCAAAACAGCACAAACCAACCAAAGTGAAAGTAAATAATATATTCAATATCTAATCTATACATATGATCAAGGAATTATGTAATAAAGTAAATCTAACTTTATGGGAAAGAAACATATTACTGTGAAAGAGAGATTACATAATTCTTTCTAGAATTAATATGTTTATTTCCCATAGAAGCTTCTCCTTCTAGAAGATTCGAGAAACCGTGAAAGAGAGATTACATAATTCTTTCTTGTATTAATATGTTTCTTTCCCATAGAAGCTTCTCCTTCTAGAAGATTCGAGAAACCGTACGTTTTTCCCACGTGCTGGAATGTTCACACCCTAGCTATATAGAAACCTGCGAACTGTTCGCACCCTGGCTATAGTGAAACCTGCGAGAATTGGTCATTCTCGCACCCTGCCTATATACCAACCTGCGAACATCCTTTTTAATAAGGTTTTTACATAGGAAAATGCAACTTCTTTTCTCAGGAAAAGTTCTTCTCCCTTCTCTCTTTAGGAACTCAGGCCACTATGACCCCTCTGAAGGCAACATATAGGTTTACATCATTAACGATCATAGGTATGACGAAAATAATGTGTAACAGAGAGCCCCCCAAAGTATGAAGTTAGAACAGAGTGATAGCTGAAATACTTTGTCGAGTGTGTGTAGGGAACAAGGAACAGTTGGTTGGAAACCTGCCAACAAACAAGGAAATACAGTACAATAATATATCATCACTGAGGTAGGCATTCCCATACTCAGAAGAAAGCATAAATGTCGACATGCAAAGATCCATGTCAAGTAAGACAGGTCATGGCCACCAAACATACAATGTGGATCCATGCCAATATGACTCAAATCTGAACATAGCCACCAAAAATACATAGTGGATCTATGTGTTAAAGACTAAGATTTGAACATAGCCACCAGACATACAATGTGGATCTATGCAAAAATACACTGAATATACTCCAACGCAACCTGGATTTTTCAGAAAATATCCAGGGTCTTCATCTCCACCACTCTATAGTACGAATCTAACCATGTGAATACATGTGTTGAAGTCGAACATGGTAGAAATCACTTGATTACTGGTCATTAGTATATACAGTTAACAAGTGCGAGGGAAATCACCATTAATGTCAATGACTCCCAAGGTACTCTAGTACAATCCAATGAATGTGAATAAATGAGCTGAGGTCGAACACTCGACGAAATCTCCAGATCAGGGGTCGATAATGAAAACCCACTGTCGAAAGCGAGGAAACCTGCCATTGAGGCATGCAAGTTCCAAGGTACCAATTGGTTTCTAAGTCTAATTCCTAGATAATGAGTTGAAGTCGATAGGAAAAGACTCGTCACAGGAGCGCCTTAATGTATCCCACATCAATGACACGAAACAAGTAACAAGATTTGATGTAGATCAGAGTAACAAGTGATTAAGGACTGACTCAGGGATGGCCGACGCAATAGAAGGCTTTAAGGACTGCAGAAATGGCTGACGCAATAGAAGGATTTTCGGGTTGAACAACTTTTTGAACATACTGACGACACGACAATTGTCTTGGAAATACTGACTCAACAACAAGGATCACAGACCAATTTGTAATCTTATAGGAGTATGATCAGGAGACAAGTGGATTTTCCAACCTAGACACAAGGTGAGTAAAAGGGTGTCATGTTCAAAAGCGACTCTTCCACAGAATACAGGTTCAGATACATTTTTTTCCCAATTTCTTCCCCACCATTTCTGGCAAGTACCTCTTTATTTTTACGCAAGCTTGAAGAGGATCACATATGCTTGTTGATTTAAGCTCATCCTTCGGATGAGTCCTTCGGAGTATATTTAACGAACCCTAGGAAGGAGTGGTTTGGTCCCATATGGGCCTTTCGATGTTTGTTGAACGAGTCTAAAGAAAGAAAACTCGAAGGTTTTTCAAGATTATAGAGTTTGGAAAAACACTTAAAAGAGAACTCTCTCAGTTCCTTTTTTGTAAATTAGTTCGACGAGACCGAAAAAGTGATAAACTATCGCTCATCGAACGTTTTCTTCAAATACTTTAACGAGTGTGAAAAGAACAAGATCGCTCGGCAATCTTTTCATGTTTAGAGAGTCTAAAAAGAGCTTAAAGAGGACTCCAGGGGGGTTCCTTTTTCGTATAACCTTGTTGAGCCCGAAAAAGTGATAAAAGTATGCTCAATCATATTCTTATGTATTTTCGAGCGTGAGAACAGACAAAGACTAAGCTCGAGATTGTTTTTATTTTTACACAAGCTTTAAAACAAAACAAAACTATGCTTGGGATAGATTTTATTTTTTACACAAGCTTAAAAACTAAACAAAACTATGCTTGGACCTAGTTTTATTTTTACACAATCTTGAACCAGAGGAAACTATGCTTGAGGTAAGTGGTTTCATTTTTACACAAGCTTGAACCATAGAAAACTATGCTTGGACTTCCCAACGCATAACACATGGATGGTTGGTATTTATCTCCCAGCTTAAGAAACTAGCGGCTCAACTTCAGCATGAAGTCCAGAGGCTCAGGCAAATTCCCCCCAAGCTTTGTTTCATCCAACTGCAGAGGAGAATGAAATGAAGCTTCAAATACTAGATGAAGGAATTGACTCAAATAGAGAGGGGGAAAACTATTTCATTTTTTAATGAGCTTGACATAGAAACAAGAACTATGCTCATAACCTCTGTTTCATTTTTTAACGAGGTTGCCACAGAGACGGAAAAACTACCCTCAAATGGTTTCATTTTTTAACGATCTTGAAATTAGAAAACCATGCTCAAGGACCTCTGTTTCATTTTTTAACGAGGTTGTCGCAGAGACGCAAAAACTATCCTCGGAAATCCAGGTTCAATCCCCAGACCTCTGTTTCATTTTTTAACGAGGTTGTCGCAGAGACGCAAAACTATCCTCGAATGGTTTCATTTTTTAACGAGCTTGAAATTAGAAAACCATGCTCAAGGACCTCTGTTTCATTTTTTAACGAGGTTTTCGCGGAGACGCAAAAACTTTCCTCGGAAATCCAGGTTCAATCCCCAGACCTCTGTTTCATTTTTTAACGAGGTTTCCGCAGAGACGCAAAACTATCCTCGAATGGTTTCATTTTTTAACAAGCTTGAAATTAGAAAACCATGCTTAAGGACCTCTGCTTGATCATGGATTCCAAGAGGACAGTGCTCTAGAATGACACCATGTCAAGGGAAAAAACTCGGTCATGGCTTCCAAGAGGTCTTCACTGGAAGGACACCATGTCGAGGGTCATGATAGGAGTAAAGAGATCAGGCTCTAACAACCCTATCGAAGAGATCACCATGTCAACTACTGGATCTAAGTCATCAGAAGTTGAAGCCATGGGTGACAACGCCACATAATTGACCTGTGGCAGGGGCGGTACTGTCTGCATACAGGAACCATTTAGGGAGGCAATCCAGTCGGGGTCTACAAAGGAAAGTTTATCAACGGTCACAACTCGTCCATCGTGAGGGAAATATATCACACAAAAAAGAGTAGACACAATAGCTTTCATGGCATAGACATAATCTCGCCCAAGGAGTAAAGAAAAATCCAAGGAATCTTGGACTACCATGATGTCAATAAAGACAGTTTTCCCTCCCAAAGTTACAGGAAACTGAGGAAGGGTCCCTAAAGGTTGACTATTTCTTCTGTTAAAAGATAACAGATTCTGCGTAACTGACACAAGTGAAGGACAACCCAATGCTTGCCAAGCAATAGAGGACAAAATACTAACAGACGAACCTTCATCTATTAACGTTTTGGTAACATCCCGACCACAAACTTGTATTGTAATCTGGAAAGGAATGTAAGAGGGAAGACGAGATCCAGTTAACACATCCCAATCAAAACGGATGACCTCATTACTTGGAGAAGGGGTTCTTGGTTGTGGTTTTTTGGCTTGGAATTATTAGCTTGGTTGGAGTGGCTTTGAGAATTTCATTGTCAAGACAGATTGTGAGTAGCTATCGGATCTATGGTTTCGGAATCCTTGGAGAAAGAAGTGTGTGGGGAACGAAGGACAGTCAGAAGGGACCTTACGACATCAAGGCCTTGGTTGTAATCTCTCTTTCACATTTAATATGATACAGTAATATGATTCTTTCCTATAAAGCTTGTTGTGTTTTATTGTATGATTCTTTGATCACATACACAGGTTTATATTGAGTTTATGCTATCGCTATCACTTTGGTTGGCTTGTGTTGTTTTGATTTTGGCTGCACAAGAGCACTTGAGCGAAGCGGGAGCAACAGAGATCTAAGGAAAGCGTTCATAAGGTATGTCCATGATTCTTGCCTCCTAGTAAATTCAATATTTAAAACTTAAGGAAAGCGTCCTATTCTGTCCTGTTTTGTTCTAGATCCAGGTGGATCTAGGGAGATCGGTTCGTGTCCGCACTTACGGATTAATCCAGACATACAATGTGGATCTATGCAACAATACACTGAATATACTCCAACGCAACCTGGATTTGTCAGAAAATATCCAGGGTCTTCATCTCCACCACTCTATAGTACGAATCTAACCATGTGAATACATGTGTTGAAGTCGAACATGGTAGAAACCACTTGATTACTGGTCATTAGTGTATACAGTTAAGAAGTGTGAGGGAAATCACCATTAATGTCAATGACTCCCAAGGTACTCTAGTACAATCCAATGAATGTGAATAAATGAGCTGAGGTCGAACACTCGACGGAATCTCCCGATCAGGGGTCGATAATGAAAACCCACTGTCGAAAGCGAGGAAACCTGCCATTGAGGCATGCAAGTTCCAAGGTACCAATTGGTTTCTAAGTCTAATTCCTAGATAATGAGTTGAAGTCGACAGGAAAAGACTCGTCACAGGAGCGCCTTAATGTATCCCACATCAATGACACGAAACAAGTAACAAGATTTGATGTAGATCATAGTAACAAGTGATTCAGGACTGACTCAGGGATGGCCGATGCAATAGAAGGCTTTAACGACTTCAGAAATGGCCGACGCAATAGAAGGCTTTTTGGATTGAACAACTTTTTGAACATACTGACGACACGACAATTGTCTTGGAAATACTGACTCAACAACAAGGATCACAGACCAATTTGTAATCTTATAGGAGTATGATCAGTAGACAAGTGGATTTTCCAACCTAGACACAAGGTGAGTAAAAGGGTGTCATGTTCAAAAGCGACTCTTCCACAGAATACAGGTTCAGATACATTTGTTTCCCAATTTTTTCCCCACCATTTCTGGCAAGTACCTCTTTATTTTTACGCAAGCTTGAAGAGGATCACATATGCTTGTTGATTTAAGCTCATCCTTCGGAGTATATTTAACGAACCCTAGGAAGGAGTGGTTCGGTCCCATATGGGCCTTTCGATGTTTGTTTAACGAGTCTAAAGAAAGAAAACTCGAAGGTTTTTCAAGATTATAGAGTTTGGAAAAACACTTAAAAGAGAACTCTCTCAGTTCCTTTTTCGTAAATTAGTTCGACGAGACCGAAAAAGTGATAAACTATCGCTCATCGAACGTTTTCTTCAAATACTTTAATGAGCGTGAAAAGAACAAGATCGCTCGGCAATCTTTTCATGTTTAGAGAGTCTAAAAAGAGCTTAAAGAGGACTCCAGGGGGGTTCCTTTTTCGTATAACCTTGTTGAGCCCGAAAAAGTGATAAAAGTATGCTCAATCATATTCTTATGTATTTTTGAGCGCGAGAACAGACAAATACTAAGCTCAAGATTGCTTTTATTTTTACACAAGCTTTAAAACAAAACAAAACTATGCTTGGGATAGATTTTATTTTTTACACAAGCTTAAAAACTAAACAAAACTATGCTTGGACCTAGTTTTATTTTTACACAAGCTTGAACCAGAGGAAACTATGCTTGAGGTAAGTGGTTTCATTTTTACACAAGCTTGAACCATAGAAAACTATGCTTGGACTTCCCAATGCATAACACATGGATGGTTGGTATTTAGCCCCCAGCTTAAGAAACTAGCGGCTCAACTTCAACATGAAGTCCAGAGGCTAAGGCAAATGCCCCCCAAGCTTTGTTTCATCCAACTGCAGAGGAGAATGAAATGAAGCTTCAAATACTAGATGAAGGACTTGACTCAAATAGAGAGGGGGAAAACTATTTCATTTTTTAATGAGCTTGACATAGAAACAAGAACTATGCTCATAACCTTTGTTTCATTTTTTAACGAGGTTGCCACAGAGACGGAAAAACTACCCTCAAATGGTTTCATTTTTTAACAAGCTTGAAATTAGAAAACCATGCTCAAGGACCCCTGTTTCATTTTTTAATGAGGTTGTCGCAGAGACGCAAAAACTATCCTCAGAAATCCAGGTTCAATCCCCAGACCTCTGTTTCATTTTTTAACGAGGTTGCCGCAGAGACGCAAAACTATCCTCGAATGGTTTCATTTCTTAACGAGCTTGAAATTAGAAAACCATGCTCAAGGACCTCTGTTTCATTTTTTAACGAGGTTGTCGCAGAGACGCAAAAACTATCCTCGGAAATCCAGGTTCAATCCCCAGACCTCTGTTTCATTTTTTAACGAGGTTGCCGCAGAGACGCAAAACTATCCTCGAATGGTTTCATTTTTTAACGAGCTTTAAATTAGAAAACCATGCTCAAGGACCTCTACTTGATCATGGATTCCAAGAGGACAGTGCTCTAGAATGACACCATGTCAAGGGACAAAACTCGGTCATGGCTTCCAAGAGGTCTTCACTGGAAGGAAGAAACAAACTCTGGAAGGACACCATGTCGAGGGTCGTGACAGGAGTAAAGAGATCAGGCTCTAACAACCCTATCGAAGAGATCACCATGTCAACTACTGGATCTAAGTCATCAGAAGTTGAAGCCATGGGTGACAACGCCACATAATTGACCTGTGGCAGGGGTGATACTGTCTACATACAAGAACCATTTAGGGAGGCAATCCAGTCGGGGTCTACAAAGGAAAGTTGATCAATGGTCACAACTCGTCCATGGTGAGGGAAAGATATCACACGAAAAAGAGTAGACACAATAGCTTTCATGGCATAGACATAATCTTGCCCAAGGAGTAAAGAAAAATCCAAGGAATCTTGGACTACCATGATGTCAATAAAGACAGTTTTCCCTCCCAAAGTTACAGGAAACTGAGGAAGGGTCCCTAAAGGTTGACTAGTTCTTATGTTAAAAGATAACAGATTCTGCGTAACCGACACAAGTGAAGGACAACCCAATGCTTGCCAAGCAATAGAGGACAAAATACTAACAGATGAACCTTCATCTATTAACGTTTTGGTAACATCCCGACCACGAACTTGTATTATAATCTGGAAAGGAATGTAAGAGGGAAGACGAGATCCAGTTAACACATCCCAATCAAAATGGATGACCTCATTACTTGGAGGGGGTTCCACGGGAGAAGGAGGAATACCCCTTGACACGGCAGAGTTTGTATCAACAAGAAAAACATGGGCAGTATTGGGTTTACTCTCTAGCGGGAGAGTAGGATCGACCGATGGAGAGATAAGATCGACCACTTGGGTTTCATTCTCCAGGGGGAGAATGGGGTCGACAGGTGGAAATGAATCGACCACTTGGGTTTCACTCTCTAACGAGAGAGTGGGGTTGACCGAGGATGGTATCGGCTCAGCCACTTTGTCAACTGGTTCAACTAAGGACGTGACCAGATTGACGACATGATCAACCGGATTGACCGGTGACGGAACCAGAGTGATCATTCCATCAACTACAGGTGGGTTGAGAGAAAGCTTATGGTAAGCAGCCGGAAGTTGAGGCTGTGAAACAGTCATGTCTTCCAGTAATTTCGAGGCTTCTTCCATACAAGGGCAAAGATGAGTTAGATGACTCCCTTTGCATAGCATACACGAGAACTTGACTCTACTTTTCTTCTTCCCAACCGTATCATGACTAGTCGACGGGAAGTCATCAGCATGTTGTTCAGAGGCTAACGACATGGGTTGGCGAGGATGTGTAGACCATACTTCTATAACCTTAGATAGACCAGGGCATTCCTTAAGAAGATGGCTACCCTTACAAAGCCTACAAGGGTACTTGGGCTTACGAGT
This sequence comes from Picea engelmannii, assembly GCA_009831015.1. Taxonomy (NCBI): domain Eukaryota; kingdom Viridiplantae; phylum Streptophyta; class Pinopsida; order Pinales; family Pinaceae; genus Picea; species Picea engelmannii. The sequence continues at coordinate 474,718 of ML781544.1, forward strand.
TGTTTGGGTGATCTTGACATCATCAACACTCCCATCATGATTAACAGTAACTGGTGGTTTTCCAACATGTTTGACAGTGGTTGGAGGTTTTGACCCTTGCTTAGTTTTCTTCTTCTTATTCTTCCTTTTATTCTTCTTCTTATTCACCGAGTTACTAGCTTCAGAACTTTCACTTGATGAAGAAGATGAAATGGAAGGAGACCTTGCAAGCGAAGAAGGCGAAGAATACCTTACTGGTGAAGAAGGTGAAGGATCAACATGAGGTTGATGCTCTTAGGGGGAAGTGCTTATGACTGAAGCACTTACTGCATTCAGGATTACCTGAGTGGAAAAAAACCACACTGGAAATCCAATTGTGAGACCTGGAAGGCTCAAAGTAGCGATGTGAGGAGGACCAATGTTTCCGTAAGAAGGAAAAACAAAAGGTTCCCCTGGAACAAAGGTTCCTTCATTGGTCATTTCGGGAACTGACGCCATGAAAAACAAAAATCCAATCTAGAGTCCACTAGGGAAAACAAACAACACACGCTAAAAATCTAGGAAGCGAGCAAACAAACAAAACCTTCTCACAATGGACGCACTAGTTGGTGATGAAATCCAACGTCGCGGGAACAAAGTAAGAAGGGTCTGAGATAGAGCGGGCGGAAAAGTTACGTTGACGACCTACTTAACGGACTTACACCCTGGTGCAAGCTTCCACGCAGTAATTGTGGATTTACCCTCCAAGGAGCACGAGTGAGTTTGGTCAACGTCGATTCCAGGTACTGTGAAGACTTTCCCCTCCACAATCACCTTGTGTAAAGAACCTATAAAAATAGGCCACTAAGGTTACCAATCACTACAGTGATGCCTGGGGAAACAGTCGACATTCCGATCCACGCGCAAGGGTAGGGTATCTAGCCCGAAATCAACTTGAAAGGATTCCACTCATCATTGTCGGTATACCTCTCAAGCGACCCCCATAATACGCGCAATCTCTACACCAAGACCAACAAAACAGGGTGAGTAACTCTGCCAGTCTCAATGCGACCTAGTGCTTGACCCTTGTGTTAGAAGGGCTTCCCAGGAAAAAATGTAATAAGTGGGTTTAACCGCTCCCTAACTCAAGATACTATGTTTGTTTGCAACTTTGGAAAGTTATCTTTCACACCTATTCCAAATCCCTACAACTAATCTAATGTAGGTTTGCTACCAGAAAAGATAAAAATTTCTAATCAATTTTTATAAGCGCTTTATTTTATGGCTGTTGTTACTCAAAAGGAAGATGGCGTGGACAATATGGTGTTTTGACCGACTCGAAAATTATGCAAAGATATGAAGATGCAATCGTTTCATTTCGATGAAAGCTATGCTACGAGAAGGAGAAAACATTTATTATTCCCATATGCATAATGTCCCAAAATATATTAAACTCATCAATATCAATCATGCAATTTCGCTACTTCAAATGCAAGGATGCCCCCAATCTAATATAAAGCAAGAAATTAAATCTTTTTGTTTCAAAAATTTCACTAAAATCAATAATGAAATTTCTCAAAACAAAGAAACCCAAACTAAAAGTTTTCTTTTAAAGTGAACTATTAAGAAGAAATCTGATCTTTCCCTAAACAATTCTAAAGAAAACACACGCTTTGTAATTGAAAGACACTTAAAGAAAGAGACTAATCTTTCAAAACCAATCAAAGAAAAAGTGGCTAAAATCAACTCAAAGAATGTCAAGAAGACTGTAAACAGATCAATATAGGCTTCCAAAAGTTCAATCCAGCTATTCAAAGCAAAACTGGGTATAAAAAAAATCACAAGACCCAATCCAAAAAATTTCACAAATGAGTTCGCAGGCTAGCAGTGTATTACAATGCGAGAATCAAGGATTCTCGTGGGCTGGACATAGGTTGACTGCGATGTGTCCGCACTGGAATACATAGTAGGGTGCGAACTTAGATGATTCTCGCAGGTGGCTAAAGGGCACAGTGCGAGAATGTCTGTAAACACAAAATTTTGAAAAAGGAAATTTTTTTTTTTGAGTGAACTTTCAAATCCAGAGAGTCTTGGTGGATCTCCCACAGACTCAGAGAACAGAAAACAAGCAATCAAAGAAAGGGAAACTAGACTAACTAGGAAACAATCTGATCCCCAGCGGAGTCGCCAATTTTGTTATTGGATAAATCCGTAAGTGCGGACACGGACCGATCTCCCTAGATCCACCCAGATCTAGAACAAAACAGGACAGAATATATCACTTTCCCTAGATCTAACTATTGAATTAAATTGGAAGTGAGAATAAGAGACATACCTTGTAATCGCTTCCTTAATCTTTGTTTCTCCTGCTTCGCTCCAGCGCTCTCGTGCAGTCAAGATCAAAACAACACAAACCAACCAAAGTGAAAGAAAATAATAT
>ML781544.1:477165-487753 GCA_009831015.1 Picea engelmannii
CATCCAAGCTAACTTTCTCCATGAGAATTCCTCTCCTTTTATAAGTTGAAGAAGATAAGGTGAGGAGGTTAGGATGATCCCACTAAATCATGAAAGCGAGTAAGATCCAAACCATTCGGATGCCACCTCACCATAGAAGATTCTCCTTCTAGAAGATTCGAGAAACCGTACGTTTTCCCACGTGCTGGAATGTTCGCACCCTAGCTATAGTGCAACCTGCGAGAATTGGTCATTCTCGCACCCTGCCTATATAGCAACCTGCGAACATCCTTTTTAATAAGGTTTTTACGTAGGAAAATGCAACTTCTTTTCTCAGGAAAAGTTCTTCTCCCTTCTCTCTTTAGGAACTCAGGCCACTGTGACCCCTCTGAAGGCAACATATAGGTTTACATCATTAATGATCATAGGGATGACGAAAATAATGTGTAACAAAACGTCTTACCACAGATACCTTACTAATTTCTATAAATATCCTCCGGATTTTAGGGTCGGAAACGTTACAGAAAAGTTTTTATAGCGAAAATTCCAAGGTGTCTCAGATGTATCAGCGAAACCCCAAGACCTTGAGCTCTGATACCATATGTTGAGAACCAAATATCAATATAGCATAGAAAAACCTCAGAAAAAGTACTCAACGCCTTGAAAAAGAGATAATTTCAGATAATAAGCCTCTTCGAGGGGGAAACCTCCTTTTACCCCACTTAAATGTTCAAGTACAAGATGATTCAAAATGAAAATGTCTCCTTGGTATATATAGGAGACTAGGAGGCATAATTACAATTAATGGCCTAAAGCCGACATAAATAAAATAACATTACTAATATAATATGCCCCAATTAAGGAGTAATGAGCCAATATTAGGGCTTAACATACAACATGAAATAAATAAACAATGGTCCATGCAAAACAATTAACCAATAGACACACACACACAAATACATCTAAGAGATAATTATATACACAACAAAAAATGCATTTTATAGAAAACACAGATAACACTTATATTTGCAATTAAACATTAACCAACTGGCTACAAAACAAGGGCATTCCTCTGAACCATATATATTGCTGTTATTTTACTCTCAACAAAAGGTCACCCCCGAGTAAGGGATATGAATCCATAAGGATGGTTCCACAAGGACAAGGACTAAAACACACAAAAGTTGGCTAACTAGCTCTCAGGTTTCCCAACCACACAACAAATCCAAATTTCCAGCTCTCTTTCCCCATCATCCTCCACAACCCAAAGAAATGAAGACCTTTCTATTCCATGCAGTCCCTCAGGCTGTTCCATTTATCTTGAAGGATTTAGTGCTACTGGTTAGGAAATCTCCCTGCTGGAAACTCCAAGGATTCTCAGTTGTTGATAGTTCTTTCATAACTTCCATTAATATCATGCACAAACGCATACATTCCCTCTTGGAATGATCAATAATCTTTTACATATATCTAGCAATGGCTCTCCTCCTCCATCCATTTTTTTACATGATCCCCCCCTACGAGCACACGAATTCAGCAAGAGTAAAATGAGGAATTCTAAAATGAAATGATTAACCAAGAGAAACCCCAATCAACCCATGGGTAGTGTTTATATAATTACATTAAAACAAGAACCACATGACCTTCCTCCCAAGAATCTCATGTAACCCCTTTCTCAATAAAATCAATTATTGGAAAATAAAATATAATAAAAAGACTTAGCCCCTTAACCCGCCTCTCTCGTGGAATCATAGCCCCCTATATGTTTTGTCCTTGTATTTCTTATAGCTAGTGGTGTATTTTATTAATGTATATGAAGTATTACATTTCCTAGTCACTCTGGCCACTTTTCAGCTTTACCGTCTCACCAGCCTAGGTCACAATTACATAATACATTCTATTTCATAAGGGTTAAAACTGGGGTGTTACATTCCCCTCCCCTTATTTTGTAACTTTCCTCAATTCATAACACCATTCCAATGTTATTAAAATTACAAATATAGGCTCTTTGGAATTAATCCACACAAGAAATCCAACCAACTCTTATATACATAATCACTCTTTCCTAAAAGTAAACACGTATACATAGGAATTTTGACCCATAACATGTATAATAATCTTCATAATGTATATTTCTGGCAGTAGTTGCAACCCGCAAGCTCTCCTTTCCACTCATCCTACAAAACCCAAAAAAATGAACCCATTTCTCTACCCTGCAATCCCTTGGGCTACTCCACTTCTCTTCAAGGCTCTAGTGCACTCATCTAGGAAGTTTCAGAGTTGTGGCTTCCAGAACTCTAGCAGCAACAAGTCCACTGGACTTTCTTCATTCCATGCCTTCATCATTGACCTCCATTTCCTTCAGGTATTCTTTTTTGCAACCTTCTATCTTCAATATCCAATATCTCATCTATATTATAAAAATACAGTCATCATGAAATATTTTTATAACAATTTCAATCATAAATGTGAAATATGTTTTATAAAGGAAAAAATGTTTCCAAGCATCAACCTCGAACTCATGATTGGTTTATCTCTTACAGATGCAGGCATCAATCTTTATGATGGCTTACAACAATTCCATACGCAATACCATTATTCTTGTAATTTTCTCAACCTTCAATCAACCAAAACAAGTTTTAGGATAATCATGTAACAATTTGTAATGATTAATTTCTCAAATCTATTTTATATAGGAAAGTAAAATTTCTAGGCATGAATTTTTCTTCTCACAATGTTTGGTTTTTGCATCTGTAGATATCAGTCTTCCTTCTAGGCTTACATCCATGCCATATCCAAGACCATCCTACCTACAATTTTTCTCAACCTTGACTCAGCCAAACAAGTTGTCAATATCATGCATATGTATATTTTCATGGAAACAATTACAAAAATTCACAAAGTTATATCAGAATTATTTACAACAACAATTCAATCACTTCCATTAATCCAAATTTTAACTGCAATGAACCCATCATTATTTACACATGTATTATCAACCATTATTTTCTTTCTTCTATCCGCCAATATTTCTATCATTCTATTCCCTTGACATAGCTTTTCCATAATTTATCATTATATAACTACTCTCACCTGCAAATTTCTTGTTGCATTATCTAACAACTCCTGAAGTGTTTTCAACTTCATGAGTTAGAAATACACACATAATTTTAGTTTTTATCATAATCATTTATATTTTATATAATATATACATGCATTCACCAAAATGCATTCAATAATTCTTCTAATATCACTTGTAACAATTTTAATAGTTCCAAAAAGTGATCTCAGAATTGTAACAAACAACAATCCAATCACTTTCAACTAGTATTCATATTAAATATAATGCAACTATCCATCATTATGTATATTCATCACCACATGCTTTTAATAAAGCAACAATTAATCACTAAATAAAATAATAATCGATGTACCAATATCACTGGAAACATATACAAAATGCATCCATGCATTGACTATATAATACCACATAACTATGTTATTCATTCCACCACGATGAGTTGGAAGGTCTAGAAAACACCTCAACACATCATCCACACACTTCTTACTGCTTTCCTGGCTATTTGGATACCTTCCTTTTCAACCCAATCACAACACCAATAATATAATTCTCAAGTTTTCTTTAGTGTCCGAAAAGAGGTTGCAGTCCAAACATCAGATATACAATAGATACCATTAATCACTCAGATAGCGCTATAACTCCTCCATATCCAACCATATTATGGTCTCACACATGACTGCCTGTATGGATATTCATTGTTATAGAAGGAGTATGTCTCCTGAATTAACCCGGTTATGATCCCATAACTAATCATAAAACAATATACAACTGATAATATATCTAAATGCATTCTAGCATCAATAACATCTACATACTCTAGGTCTTTGGCTATTAAATATCAATTTAAATCATGAAAAATTAATTGAGGGAATTTCTTACCTCGATTCCCTTCAAGATAGAAGGAACAAATGCATACTTGGATGGTTGTAATCAACCTACTTGATCCTACCCAATCAACTGGTATTTTTAGAAGCTCACATACTTCCTCCTTCATCATTTTTATCACCATTCCTACCACCCTCGTGGGTATTCACATAGATGGAAATCATAAGTAGCAACAACATCCACATCTTTAACCACGCTATATCATTTTTCTTGGATACATGACCCATCATTAATCATAATAAATTTCCATAACAGAATTATTTATTAATAACAGACTATTATAAGTTCTCAAGCATGTTATATGCATATCCAAGCATGTTCATATACACAATTATGCATCCATATGTACCAAGCATTCATTGTCAGCATGCCTACTAATGCATATGCATTTTAACTTCATTGTATGCCTCATGCACTCTAGTGGATTTCTGTTTCATTTCACTTATTTATTTATTTATTTATGTTGTAGTTGGTTGTCCTTGAATTCCTTCAGATCCTTGATGCCTTGTGTTTTCTCATTCTTCTAATCTGGACTATTGTTCCATGGTATGAATACTTTCCATCAAAGTTTCAGTTGGCCATTCTACAATCCAACCAGTGAATTCAATTTTTAGAATATCCTTTTGGGTAGCCATTTCCAAATTTACCTTTATGAAACATTCCAGCACCCTGGATTGAAGTAGCTCAAAGATTCCATCACTCTACTACCACAACATTCTTTAATCAAATATTATTACTACTAGTTATCCATTAGACTAATTGTTTCACACCTAAGCTTTGCAACTGTCTACACCTCTCTTCCTTCAAGGATAGGCAATCATAGTTTTCCTTTCTATGCCCATTACTGAAATTATTCACCTAGTAGCTTCATGTCTTATGTGAGGATTCTTGCTTTTGTATTTGCAATTCATTCATATTATGTAGGTGTTGACTAATACTTTTTCTCACTATTCTTGAGTTCTTAATATGATTTTCTTTACTTTCCATGTAGTTCTTTGTTGCCTCAACCAACTTCTACAAAATTCTTCATTATTCCATGACTATGATATCCAATCCTAGACTAGAATTGATCCAATTAAATCTCTAATCTTGCCAAATATGTAAGAAACCATTTTTAATAGAATTATACATATGATAGAAATCTGCCAATTAATTCTACAGGTACTTTTTCTTCTTAATTCATGAGTAAATATATCATCATTCTCCAAATTATAATAATTCTAAGTTATTCTTCTCTGAGTAATCTTTTCGATGATTATTCCCATAGCCCAATTCGATCTCTAAGCTGAAATTTAGGGTTTCTTGAAAAATTCACTTTCACCCTTTTTGTGCAAATAAGATCTTGTAGCAGAAATGGAATGGTTGTGTGCCAATATTTTCAAACTATTCCAAATCCCCTTCAAACTGGTACAAAATTTTAATTTTTCACATGCATTTCCTTCAATAAACTTTTCTTGTGACTGCAACTCGAAACTATAGGCTTATCCACTCTAAGAGATGTTCCTTTAATGATTTTCGCTTTATTATTCTACACAGGAACTCATTCGAAAGTGTCTATGGGCTTGTTCACTTCTAGGGCCTTTGCACCTCTAATCAATGCCTTTACCTTATCATGAAACCGATGCTTGGAACCAAGTCCTGAGGACTTTGACCTTCGACCATTCTCCCTTGATGATCTTCCAACTTTCCTGGAGTAAAATTTTTCCAAAGCACTTATATCGTCTCCATTAGTAGACTATAAGGTTGAGATTTAATCTCCCATGGGATGAACGATCCTGGATTCTCTGTCGACTTCAATGAAATCAATTATTATGACTTAACCTGGTGTTGAGACAGACAATCCATATTTATTTTGGGACTTTGGTGCTCTAGGACTCTGGGTTAACACAACTCTCGAGTCGTTCAACTTCCCCATTATGAAACCTACCGAAGTGGTCATAAAGTGATGATGACTACTTATCATTGGTTAACACCTCTTCTTATTCTATCCTTCCACCAACTTAATCCAATGGCTATGACTTAATGATATGGATGGTCCTTATTCAATTTGGGACTTAAACACTCCAGGACTCTAGGATATTAAAAATACCTAGTTGTTGAACTCCCCCGAAGTAATACCTCCCGAAGTGGTCATAAAGTGTAGGAGAGAAATGGTTTTTGGTTAACATTCTTGCTTCCTCTATCCTCCCACTTCTTTATTGAATGACCAGGAAGGATCCTACCAGATCTGGATCTATAGTTTTTGGGACTTCAACACTCCAAGACTCTATTATATTACAACTCTCCAGTTGTTGAACTCCCATGGAGTTATACTTACCAAACTAATTATGCCCTCCTTCCATTGCTTGACCGAATGATTGATAAAAGTTCTGAAGGGATCTTCGATTGAGGGTCTACGTGAATTCTCTACTTTGGCCTTTGACACTTTCACTAATAGTGATGTTGGACATTCCCGGAGGTCGTAAGCCTGTACATGACATGGAATGATGATATCACCTATGGTGACATGGACCCATAGTATATGTGCCACATTTCACTCTGAAATGGACATGATGGGGTCGAAAAGGCCATGAATGCATGTGACATGTGTCCCCATATGGCACCCTTTCCACATGGTATAAGACACTGTTGAAATTACTAATACAACTGAGAGGGGGGGGTGAATCAGTTGTATTTTAGATTAAACAATTTTTTAGTCTATTAAAAAATTCTTAATCTTTATTCAAGTGATCATCAACATTATATAGCATATGGACAGTAAAAGTAAAAAGCATCAGTTACACACAAGGTATACACAGAGCCATATTTTCACGAGGAAACCCATAAAGGGAGAAAACCTCTTCTTCTTTGAAATGATAGGCAGTCTTTTAAGTTCTGTAATTCATCTTTAATTGAGCACCAACTCAATGTGAGGCTACTACCTCTGTTTTACAAGATGCAACTTGTTTGAGAGCACCAAATCTATGGTTTCTCTAGCACCCACTAGAAGGAAGCACCAACTCCCTGAATATTCCAACACCAACTGGATGGAAGCACCAACTTCTTGAATGTTCCAGCACCAACTGGATGGAAGCACCAACTTCTAGTTACACAGGCTCCGACCTGTATAACAGAGAACACTTGTTCTCCCTTGCACCACCCTACCACCCTGGTTTCTCTGGCTGCAACCATATGGAAGCTACAACTTCCCGTGTTCAAGCTCCCACTTGAACCTATGAGGACAACAGTCCTCCCGAGCACCTCCCAACCTCCCTAGAATGTTAATAAATAAATAAACAATCAACTACACAGATAAAACAATTCATACCAATCTTTCTTTGTTCTGAAAATATGGTCTTCTACAAATTGTTCTGTTGTTCTTCTCTTCCTCTGTCTGTTCAGCGGGTATGCTCTGCATCAACTCGTTCTCTCATTCTTCTCTACTCCAACTTGTTTTGTTATTCTACCCCGTGTTTCATCTCATACTGCACATATGATCAATATTCTCCTGCGCATTCTCTCCTTTTACTTTTCTTACTGTTTCATTCTTTTCTCCTACAGAACAGCCAACCATACACAGTCTGTCTCATTTTCTTTTATACACAACTACACGACAGTTCAACTTCCCAATTCTTCAGGAAAAATAAAGACAATTGTCTGAGCAACTGAAACGCCAACTGAAAAGCTAACTGATTTTCAATCATGAGTCTATTTCACTAACAGATTCGTAACTAAGGGGTTAATTGTGAGAGAGAACAATAACCTTCTGATCATATTCCAATTTAGCTGCACCATTGGATGAAATTTATTAATCTTTCCTTTAAATCGGGTTTCGACATTTCGACATTCTTGATGTTCAATGTTCTTGTCACTTACAAATCCCGATCCACGAAATTCCGTAAAGAAGTCAAATCAACGATCCAGATCATATCTTGATCTGACGGTTCAAATTACATCGCGATTTCACATATTGCGATATCAGGATTCCTAATGTCAATATTCTTTGACATGTCCAACTCTCGATCCCTGAAACTCCGATGATGACTGGAATCAACGATCCAGATTCAACCTTAATCTGATGGCTCAGATTACATCGCGATTTCACATATTGTGATACCGGGATTCCTGATGTCAGTAATATTTGACATGTCCAACTCTCGATCCCCGAAACTCTGACAATGACTGGAATAAATGGTCCATATTCAACCTTAATCTGACGGCTCAAATTACATCGCGATTTCACATATCAAGATATCGGGATTCCTGATGTCAATAATCTTTGACATGTCCAACTCTCGATCCCCGAAACTCTAACAAGGGCTGGAATCAACGGTCCAAATTCAACCTTAATCTGACGGCTCATATTACATCTTGATTTCACATATTTCGATACAGGGATTCCTGATGTCAATAATCTTTGACATGTCCAACTCTCGATCCTCGAAACTCCAACATGGTGTAAGTCTGCTAACGTCACATGTGTTAAATAACTTCCACGTGTCACCCTGATTCATGACTTGCATGTGCTTGTCATGTTGAATCAGTCTGACACTTGTCTTTACCTGTTTGTGCCACGTGTTCCTAGCTGACGTGGTTTGTTGATGTGAGTCAGATCGACGGTTCAGATGTGATCTTGATTTAACGGCGTAGATTACGTCGCAATTTTGCATATCGTGAAATCGGGATTCTTGTTGTATTGTTTCTTTGACATCTCCAACATGTGGTCCTCGAAACTCTGATAGGGATTCATATCAATGGTCCACATAACCCCTTGAGATGGACGGTCCTCCTTCTTTTGGGATTTGTGAGCCCTCTACTCCTTGCACTTTTAAAGATCGTGCAGGTTTTCCTCAATCCAACGGTTGTCGGACCCTGCGCTCAGATCTAACGCCTGAGATCTATCCTCCTCTTCAACACGCTCTTCTTGTCTTTATTTAGATCTGACGACCCTCATGCTGTCGGAAATTTTGGATGGGATCCAATGATTAGAAATGCTTCTCGAGCCTTCGATCATTTTGTCAATGTTGTGCTTCCTTAGATCATTCGATCTTCCTGGAATTATCTTCTATTTGCTTGTTGATCATTGCTGCTATACTCAAGCCATCATTAATTCTGTACTTGCCATCAATGACAAGAATTCACTGTCTGTTAAATATCTTCCACTCCCTATCTGTTAAATATTTGCCAACAATCTCCCCCTTTGGCAATGATGGCAATACAAGCACCCACATACATTCGGATCTCTTCTCCCGAAATCCTTTTCTCCCCCTTTGACATCAATGTCAAAGAAGAAACATTCTTCCCCTGATCTGTTGCAAAACCTACTCCCCCTGTCGACTATAAGCATCTTGGAAATCCACCAAATATTCAATAAGTACCCCCCCTGACTAGGTGAACAGATTAGACACAAGAGATTATAACCCCCAACTTTTGATGAAGGTATCCAAAAGGGGTCGCTGCTAATGGTTTAGTAAAGATATCAGCAATCTATTCTGTAGAAGGTATATAATTCAGCTGAACAATTATGTTTGTAACTTGTTCTCTGAGAAAATGGTACTTGATTGGAATATGCTTATTCTTGGAATGAAGAACAAGATTCTTGGAAACACTAATGGCACTAGTGTTATCACAATGAATTGGAATGGGATCAGTGTAAATTACCTTCAGATCTGCAAGAGTTTGTATCATCCATAAAATTTGTGTGCAACAAGTAGCAGCAGCAATGTATTTTTCCTCTGTAGTGGATAATGAGATGGATCCTTGCTTTTTACTAAGCCATGCAACTAATGAGTCACCCAGAAAAAATGCTCCTCCACTGGTGCTTTTTATCTCATCAACACAGTTTGCCCAGTCTGCATATGAATAAGTAGTTAACTGGAAATTCTAATTTCTAGGATACCACAGACCATAAGTCATTATTCCCTTCAAGTATTTAAATATCCTTTTGACAACTACCAAATGACTTTGTTTAGGAGCATACTGAAAATGACCTACCATTCCAACAACTTGCATTATATTAGGACGAGATGTTGTGATGTACAAAAGACTGCCTATCATGGAGCGATATGTACTTTGATCAACATCAGGTGAGATATCATCTTTACTCAGCTTGCAACCAACCACCATAGGTGTGCTAACTGTAGAGGAATCTTCCATCTGAAATTTCTTCAACATTTCTTTCAAATATTTTTCTTGAGAAATAAAAATTCCTTCAGAGCTTTGTTTTACTTGTAGGCCAAGAAAGTATGACAATTCTCCTATCATGAACATTTCAAATTCTGTTTGCATAGAATTAGCAAACCACTGGACAAATGATTCATTAGTACAGCCAAAAATAATATCATCTACATAAACCAAAACAACTAGTAAGTTATCACCTTCAGACTTAATGTAAAGGTTACTGTCAACAGTACCCTTCTTGAACCCTTTTTGTTGTAGAAATTTGTCCAGTCTATAATACCAAGATCGTGGTGCTTGTTTTAATCCATATAAGGCCTTCTTCATCTTACAAACATAATTAGGATTATCTGTCAAAGAGAATCCTTCAGGTTTCTCCATATATACTTCTTCCTCTAGATCTCCATTAAGAAATGTTGACTTAACATCCATCTGATAAACTTTGAAGTTCTTATGACATGAATAAGCAAGAAATATTCTGATAGC